>VNJR01007445.1:1203-138133 GCA_008042585.1 Drosophila punjabiensis
AACAAATTTACGGATCGGTTGTATGGCAGCTATATGATATAGTTGACCGATCCGGCTCGTTCCGACATATATACGAGTGAGAGTATATAGAAGACTATCTGCAAAGTTTCATTCAGATAGCTTTAAAACTGAGAGACTAGTTTGCGTATAATCGGACAGACGGACAGACGGACAGACGGACGGACAGACGGACAGACGGACGGACAGACGGACATGGCTAGATCGACTCGGCTGTTGATGCTGATCAAGAATATATATACTTTATAGGGTCGGAGATGACTCCTTCACTGCGTTGCAAACTTCTGACTGAAATTATAATACCCTGCAAGGGTATAAAAATGTTTTACTCGTTTTAGGGGCTTATGCAGTTGGATTCATACAAATCTAAACGTAAACTAAACATATAGTCGTCAAAAAAGCGTTGGAGTTGAGGTAGTTAAAGGCTTAAAAATGATTTCAATTGAAAAATTTGATTTTTTAGGATTTTTCATAATACATAAATCAAATATTATATTTTGTTCTTTAGTTCGTCAGTAATGGATATTAAAATGTTCTTAAAGTTGTTCATTTTTAAAGCATTTGCTGTTAAACATTTAACCAAACCATAAATTAATATATACAACTATACTGAATAGCTTAATATGCCTAAATTTTGAATTTTTCTTCATTATATTAAAAGAAAAGCAAAAATCAAAAAATGTATTCCTTAATTCAGCGTATTTACCGTGTATTCCATTTGAAACTATCATCAAATGCATCACTTAACACTATTAATTTACTTTTATTAAAATATCATGCATTTAAATACAATTTTTAATAAAATATAAATAAATAAATCATTTAAAAAGCTTAGCTTTTTTGCCAGTGTGAAAGTTCATACAATAAAATTATCGATTAGTTATCGTTACCTGTTATCACGAAAAAGTGTGACCAAATGAAATACCGTTATACTGTCATTTAATACCACAATTTCATTGTATAAAAATTAAATCAGGACGACATCCTTCTAACTTTTTTGTTTAATTGTCAGTTTTTAAAAATTTTATATAGCGGCTTTGGCCCAACAAGTAAATCGCTCACTTTTAAACGTTTTTAAGAATGTCGTCTTGCACTTAGTATCTTTGCTCCCGCGACCAGTGTGCCATTTTTTGGCGTTCCCAGTGCGTTCACACTGACCTCCTTAAGGTTATCGGCATAACAATTTTTTTGTAAATTCTCGACTTTGCCGTCTTTCGACTCGATTTTATTTGTCCAAATTTTAACCGACGCGCACACCCACGCCCATTGCCATCTGCTAGGACTAGGATCAGGAACATCAACACCGCGGCGAGTCACGAGAAAGGATACAAAAAATGCTGCGCTCCCTTGCAACAACACGAAACGAAATTGGGGCCCTTCGCTCGGTGCTCCTGCGATCGAATAATAACGCCACCTATATCCGCCGATCCACCGGAAATTTGGGAGTGCGCGCCCTCAGCAGCCAGCTGATCAATGCCCGGAATCTCCAGAATATTAGGTAAAATCCCCCGCTAAACAAATCTCCTTTCCGCTGCGTTTCGTTGAGGTTAGAAATGGTTGTGTAATATTGCAAAAATGCGTACGCGCTGCACTGCGGCAAAAGATTTGGATGTGGCGCAGGGGGGCCAAATGATTGACAGAGTCGTGTTCCAACTATTTAGCATCAATCAGACATATACATATATGTATTTGAAAGTGTATATGTTTGCGTGGATAGTGCGTGCTCTAATGCTGATTTGTTTTATGGCCAAGGTCGTATACACGCTTCCATATATCGCATGATGCGTGATAGTGCCTTCAGCTGATTTCTGTTTCTGTTACGGTCAGTGTCTCGCCTGATAAGCCGGAAAGTTTTTACCAAATTGGTCATTTGTTTACATCGTGTGCGTGTGAGTGATTGAACACTGAATGAGTGCAATAGTGTGAGCGTAAACAACAACAAACGATCAGCTGACCAAGGCGGCCATAAATTAGCCCAACGAAATTGTTTAAACTTTTTAAGAGAATCCATTTGAGGTCAAGTTTTATATTTAAAAAATTTAACTACGTGTGAGCTGTAGTTTGTTAACTATTTAACAGGCTTTAAACAAAATGATTAATGTTAATTTTTGTCAGATATTAGACATTAAAAAGAATGCATAAAATTTTTAAATTTATTTACTTCCTAAAGGCTTTCATTCAACAATATCTTGTGCTGTCGAGAGTACAAATATATTAACTGGAAATATATTAAGCCTGTCAAAAGCTTAAATAGCTTTGTTTTCCCCATATAAAACTTTAGTTTATCCATTTTTATTTAAAAAATATAATAATTCATTCAAACTCTATCTAAAACTCCTTTTATATTCTATCATTAGGTCCAAATTAGCCAACAGGCAGCCGCAAACCTTGACCGGATGGAGCTGCAACTTCGCCCGTGCCTATGCCAGCCTGCCCGAACACATGAGGGTGCCGCTGCCTGCCCTCTCGCCCACCATGGAGCGCGGTTCAATTGTCAGCTGGGAGAAGAAGGAGGGCGACAAACTCAACGAAGGTGGGTAGACCCACAAACTACTACTCCAAACTCCAACTCTAACATATAAATCTGCAATTTCAGGCGATCTGCTGTGCGAGATCGAGACGGACAAGGCAACCATGGGCTTTGAGACGCCCGAGGAGGGTTATCTGGCCAAGATTCTCATTCAGGGCGGCACCAAGGATGTGCCCGTCGGTCAGCTGTTGTGCATCATTGTGCCGGATCAGGAGAGCGTAGCTGCTTTTAAGGATTTTAAAGATGATGGTGCAGCACCAGCGGCTGCACCTGCCGCTGCCGCCCCAGCTCCCGCAGCAGCCGCACCAGCGCCCCCAACGCCAGCTGCTCCAGCTCCAGCACCAGCCGCCGCAGCGCCTCCAGCACCAGCTGCTGCTGCTCCAGCTGCAGCAGGTACGCAGGGCCGCGTCTATGCCAGTCCGATGGCCAAGCGACTAGCCGAGGCACAACAGCTGCGACTACAAGGTTGTTCAATCCTAACTAATGCCAAGATTCCTTGCATTCCATTGCATTACATTTCCCTTTCCTTGCATTTCGATGTGCGTGCAATTCGCTTGACTAAAAATCCAATACCATTTTTTAGCTAGTTCCAAATTCCAGCATCAATCATTGCATTTATAGAACCTTTTCCCCACCTTGTCCAATTGTTCTGTTACTAATCCGCGGCTTTTGTGTGCGCAGGCAAGGGCAGTGGAGTCCATGGCTCAATTAAATCTGGTGATCTTGCAGCCCAGCAAGCGGCGGCCAAGCCAGCAGCCGATGCACCCGCCGCCAAGGCAGCAAGGCCAGCCGGTGCCCGTTACCAGGATATCCCGGTGACCAATATGAGAGCGGTGATTGCCAAGCGTCTGTTGGAGTCCAAGACCCAGTTGCCTCACTACTATGTTACCGTGCAATGTCAAGTTGATAAGGTGAGTGATCAGGGATATTTTTAGGTCTATATACTTGTATTTCTTCAAGAAAAATCTCAAAACCTGAGTTTAATTTACTCTTTTTACATTTTCTTATAAATTCTTAAACAAAAGCAAAACTAATCCTTCCAATCTATATCCCTTCAGCTCCTCAAGTTCCGTGCGGCGATAAACAAGAAGCACGAGAAGGAGGGCGCCCGCGTTTCCGTCAACGACTTCATCATTAAGGCTGTGGCCATTGCCTGTCTGAAGGTCCCCGAGGCGAACTCCGCCTGGATGGATAAGGTTATCCGGCAATACGATGATGTGGATGTATCGGTGGCTGTATCCACGGACAAGGGTCTGATCACGCCAATTGTTTTCAATGCCGATCGCAAGGGTGTCCTGGAGATTTCCAAGGATGTCAAGGCGCTGGCGGCCAAGGCGCGCGATAACAAGCTGCAGCCCCACGAATTCCAGGGTGGCACCATCTCGGTGTCCAACCTGGGCATGTTCGGTAAAAAAAATATAGGTTTTTCATATAAATAAGATAGATTGTAATTATTTTAATATTTTAATAGGTGTAACTCAATTTGCTGCCGTTATCAATCCCCCGCAATCGTGCATCCTGGCCATTGGCACCACAACGAAACAGTTGGTTGCGGATCCTGATAGCCTTAAGGGGTAAGATCTCTATAAAATATTATCTTAAACAAAGTATGTTAACTAAAAATCAAAAGTATAATATTTTAAAAACGCATCAAGAGGCTTTATTAATGAAATTAAATGTTTATTCAAATTTTTAATACTGAAAAATATCTTTAAATTTATTTCAAACCCTTTGCCACTTAAATATATCTTTTATAGACGTTATTTAATTCTTTAAACCAAAATCTTTCATTAATACATTTTATTTCTCATTTCCATTTGCAGTTTCAAGGAAGTCAACATGCTGACCGTCACCCTGAGCGCCGATCATCGTGTCGTGGACGGAGCTGTGGCTGCCAGGTGGCTGCAACACTTCCAGAACTACATAGAGGACCCTGCCAATATGATATTGTAAAGCAATCCCACCCGGCACGAACCTTCACATTTAGAGAGAGACTCCAACGAAAAGAAATAGAAAAGGAAATCACAATTTAGCGGCTTTCTCTAAGCGAGTCGGACATAAAATTAATTGGATGTGTGTGGATTCTAATTGGTGTTATCCTATATATATTCGTTATATATGTAAAATTTTAAACAACATTGGCACTCATCCCATGTAGGCACTTACATATATACTTGTAGAAATTAAATTGTGTAATATTTGATGTAGTTAATGAATGATATTCGAATGAACTCACACTCAAAGAGCTGTAAATTTCCGATTGATATGTTGCTGCTACATCAACCGCTATACATCCAGATAATATTATAGTGTATGCTTTGTTCGCATCTGTTGATCATGATCGAGTACGAGAAGCGAGAGAGAGAAAAAGTAGTTGAAAGTCCAAAGACGCGTTGAATAAACCTAAAAACACTCACATGAAACTAGCCAATTCATAAAAAAAATAACTAAAGCATTTTTATTTGTAAGTTTAGAGGGTGGGAACTATTTTTGATTGAAGATAAAGTTTCCAGTAAATTATTTGTTAAAGAGGTCTTTGGATTGTGGAACTTGTTGGTTGGAATACTTGGATTGGAGTAAATACTTGTACTTAAAAGATGTTTATTTTCGGCTTAATGTACTGATTCCTTCCAAGAGTAGTTTGTGTTTTTCTCAAAGCTCTAAATTGGAAATAACGCTCAATTCTTTTCTCTTAAAATGTGGGAAAACTTGTCCTTTTTTTGACACCCTTAACTTTGTGTTAAATTTTTTCCATATATGTAAGTATATCTCGCTTTCTCTTTCACGCTTCGCCTGCAATGTACAAGCAATAGCGAACGAGAGAGTTTCTTTTTACATTTAAACATTCAACCATTCGATCATTTTGAGAGAGTTTCGCGTGTTCTCTCCGAGTTCCATTAACCGTAAACACAAAAAAACTTCTCTCAAAAAACCTTCTCTTGGGTTTTTTTTGTTCTCTTTTAAGTTTTTTTTTTGTACGGTCTAAAGCTTATGTCAACAGCAATCAGCAGGCTTAAATATACAAATGTTTCTACTCAAAGCCCATGTCCGTCATCAGTATTAATTTGTTGACTTAACACTTACCAATGACTGATTAATGTGATCTTAGATCTCTTACTGATCAACTTGCATTAAATTCACAAATTAAGTCATAAATCCAGTTTAAAAAGTACAACATTTTTTATAATTCCTTATAGAATGTTAAGGAAATATTTCAATTTTTCTATAAATAAAAAACTAATCATGTTCTTGTTCTTTGGTTTATAGAATTATGGAACTAGTTTATTGCCAAAATGTTACAAACTAAGCAAACACAAGTTGCAAGTATTTACAAGCATAAAGTTAAGCTAATGTCAGTTAATTGTGGATGTGCTCATGGCTATTACCACTGGGCAGGGCCCAGTTCGCTCCACTCGGCCACATAGTCGGCCTGCTTCTCCAGGGCGCCGATCCACTCGGTGCCGCCGTAATTGATGGCGGGCAGGGTGCCCTTGTAGTTGGCGGGCAGGACGGAGGGATCGAGGAACTTGTGCAGCGACTTCATATCGCTGCCGTGGAAGTGCATCTGCAAAAGGAATAACACATTTTTCAATTAGAAATTTATTTAAAATAAAATTACTTAAGTATGTAAAACTCACCCTCTTGTTAAGCTTCTCCTTGACGAAGGGCTTGAAGAGCGACCAGACCATGTTGAAGATGAATGGCTGCTTCACAAAGTGCACCTCCTTCATGCGCAGCGGCATGGCCTCCTGGATGAAGGTGAGCAGGCGCTTGGAGAAGCTCGGCGACAGGGCCTTGACCTGCTTCATGGCCAGACCATCAAAGTCCATAACGCAGACAACGCCACGGACCTGGGTCTCCTCCTCGCGCTGGGCAGCAATGTGGACCATGTACAGCATGCGGAACATGTCATCGCTGCTGATCTCGCTGGGATCCCAGAGCTTGCCGCAGTTAACGATGAGGACACGGCGGCCCTTCTGATCGCAATTCCTCAGGACATTGATGACACTGCCCTTGACGAACTTCTCCTTGACTTGCTCCACCAGAAGTCCTCGGACCAGGGCGGCATACTCCTTACGGAAGGTGGCGGTGGTTTTCATCTGTAAAGGATTTATTTAATGTTATTTTGTAATCTTTAAACAAATATTAATCAATCTCCTTAATCATAAAATTGCATAACTTTTATATGAAACCTCTTCTCTTAAGTGACGCATATTCCTTGCGGAAGTCCCCATCTTTCGGCAGGTGCAAACATTATTAGATTACAATCCATAAACGATAAGGTTTTGTGACCATTGACCACATCTATAAACTATAGCCATATAAGTTATGCGGCTTCCTATGATGATAAATATACAAAATGGCGAACGAATTCGTTCGATTTATGGCCTGATTCAGTTCAGTCATCCGACTGAGAATTGTACATTGTACATGCATAAAGCGGAATCCGATCGGATCGGATCGAAATGGGTCTTATCGGGGGCTTCTCTGCCTGGTCAGCGAGTTCAAAAGCAAAAGTTATCAGCAGTCAGTCCTGTGTTGTTGTTTTTCTTTTCAGAATGTCTCATTGAGAGCTGATCGCATGTTCTTTTCTTCGTTTATAATATCCCATATATCATCTTACCGAAACTAGGAATGAGGTGGTTATATTCGGTGGAGTGTTATAAACCAAAGATTATTATTTTATAACATCACAAAAAAAAGGAAGGTCAAACGAGGGGGAAATCAAACCTATGAAATAATCAGTTTCATAAAGTATAACTAACATATTCCTGTAGATTATAAACTAATTCCTTTTCAATATCTATTTTTGAAGAACTTTTTTTAGGTCATATTTTTTCTATATTTATTTATTTCTTGATTAAATACTCAACAACTTTCTGTATTTCATTTTCCTGCAGTTTTATTTGTTCAATGCACTTGTTTGAACTTAGGTTATAGACCCCATTTCAATACTATTTAAATGTCTTATGTTTGTGAGCTGATAACAGAAATCGAGACGTTTTAAACATATAATAATCTCGTTCAAGCAAAAATCAAGTCACCACGGCTACCGGCTGTTGATAAGCTCAAGTCATTGGATCTTGTTTCTAAGGCGGTCGGTCAATATGTATATATAATGCTTGAGAGTATTTCGATTAGGGTGCAAGATGAACTATTGTGTATTGTAAATGAAACAGAGATTTCATTGTATAAGGAAATACATTAAACTGAATAAATATTTCGATTAAAACTGAACCACAACTAATAATAACTGTTAGCTTATAAAAATGGGATACGAATTTAATAGAAGTTTTGGATAATTAGTGAGCTTGAATTTAGAGTTATAACTAATTAAATCTAAAATATTATTATTTTATAATTTATTATATCATTGTTTTTCTATTTATAATTTACGAGATAAAAAACTTCTTGTGAAAGCAAGATGAACTCTTGTGGAATGTAAGTGCTCTAATTCACTTACATTCCACAAGAGTTCATCTGTTTCACTTACAAGAGTTCCACAAGAGTTCATCCTGCACCATTGTATTAAAAAATACAGTAAACTGAATGAATAACTCGATTAAAACTGAACAACAACTAACAATAACTAAAAAAAAATGGTATACGAAGTTAATAGGACTCTTGGATATTTAAAGATCGTGAATTTTGAATATAAAACTAACTAAATCTGTCTACAAGTAAATTTATGTTATTTCTTTTATTTTTTACATAATTTTTTTATTTATTATTTATGAGAAAGAAATCTTTTTAAATCACTTTTTGTATATAATTTATTACTTTGCTTGAAGAAATGACATTATTATATTTTATTACTTTTTTGTGCATAAAACTGTTAATGTTCTTGGTAAATAAAAATGTATTATATATTTTCAAACATTTTAAAAAAGTGATTACTGCCGGAAAAATAAGTTTACCATATTTTCGTAATAAAAATGGTTATAACTAAAACCAGAACAAATCTTTACAAATTCTCGACAAATTCTCGACAAATTCTCTACAAATTCTCTACAATCTATTACTATGAAAGTATAGGAAAAACCTAAAATATTTCTTCACAAATATATTGTAAACTATATTTCCAAGGACACTCTTAAGATACGCACCTTTTCCAGGGCTCCATCGGGATACCAGTGGCAGGCACGCAGGAAGACTGTGAGGAAGGCATCGTCATCCTTATAGTTGAGCTCGGGCGTGGCCTTAAGGAGCTCCCTCAGCTTCTTGATGGCCTCCACCTTGACCTCCTCCGTCTCCCGGAGCTCCACACGGGCAATCTCCAGAGTCTCGGGCTTCAGATAGCCCAGACGCAGGTTGAAGGCCTCCTCGCTGATATCGACGGTTGCCATTTTTTTGCTATATGTTTATATATGTCGGGGCCTGCGTGTTTTGGATGGCGAGAAATGCGTTTTGTGTTAGTTAGTTTGTTTGTTTTTTTATTTCCTGATCACACTGATTGCTAACCGAAAATTGCAAGCACTTTTGAGTTGATTCGCTTGGGAGATCAATCTTCCCTGATTAGGTCTACGGGTGAGATAGCACTCGGTACTATTTGTTTTCTTAATTTACCAAACGATTTTCACTGTCTCGAAGGTTTTTCTAGTTCTTCGGGTTTTGCTTCCTCGCGACTCGTGCGATTCGAGTCGACTGAATTTCGGTTTGCATTTGGAAACCCTTGTGAGTTAACTTCTATATTATATATCGACAGCGTCGAAGGCGGCTGAGGCGTCGCCGGCGATAAAAGCAGCGGAGCTGGCAGAGCCGATCGCAGCCGTCTTGACTCGACTTCCACTTCCATTTTCATTTCCATTCCTCCTTATCTTTTAGACTAATGGCGCTGAGCTTCACAATACACACACACAGAACAGCACAGAGCGGGGCAGAGCAACTAAAAACAAAAATAAAAACAAAAACAAATAAAAGACCGAAAAATACTCGTCAAAAAAAAGGTCACAATTGCCGGCTGTCAATCACCTTACGCCTTTAACCCTCGGGCATCTCCATTGAACCCTCTACTAGGCCTCAAAAGTCCGACTTTCGACTCAGTTCCGAGTTTTTTTTGGGGGTTATTTCGTCATTGATCGTGATACTTACACGCAGTTGGGGGAATCTTGAACCCTAGCTCAGATCAGCTCAGATCAGCTCAGCCTTACCTTTAGCCTTAGCTGTAGATCAGTAGCTCATACTCCGGCTGTATGTCTCCATCACGTAATGAAAAAGACAAAATATAAATATCAATTAACGCGAAAAAAAAAGGTTAAAGCCAGCCTATTGACAGCGGAAACAGCATACTGTTTATGAAGCCACTTATGATGCCAATAAAGCATTAAGATAAGGCTAGAAGAGACGATCTTAAAGTACCCTATAAAGTTTGTATTTGTAAGATAAGGTATGACATTAATATAAGAACCAGGTATATATGTACATACATATATGGAGACAAGGTTTTAATATCTTAAAATAAATGTTGTAACACAATTATGCATATTTATGAAAATATTTTTCAAAATTAAAAATATATATAATATATACTTGCAATATGTTCACATTGACTATTTAATTTCCGTGTTATAATTTTCTGTAATAATATAATTTATAAATTTCATGGAATTGCATGTAACTAACTAATATTTAATTTATAATTTAGTAATACATTTTTTCCAAATAATAGTTTCAATACTCTTCCATATGTATATATTTTATTGAATTGAAAAAAATAACAAATATTTAGTGAATAATTTAGTAATAAAAATGTATTTCAAATAATAGTTGAAATACTCTCTAAAAAAATCATCAACTTTGCTAGCCACAACTTCTTACAGGGTATTGAAACTACTCTGGAGTAAAGTCCAACATGGCATTCTTCGGTGATAACAGCTCCCAAAAATATTGTACTCCTCTAGGGCCTATTATCGAATGTTTCATGTTGTGTTGGAATTCTAATCGCAGCTCATAATCCTTATCAGTAGCGGCAGCAGAGCAGAGCAGCGAAGTCGGAGGTTTTATTTTCTTTTATTTTTATTATTTTTGTTCCTTCACCCAATCAGTGGCAGAGACGCTGACTGCGATTCGCTTTGTTATTGTTTTTATTGAACGTTCAAATAATGGGTGGGGGTGGAAAGGGGGCGGTAGATCCTCGGGTATTTTTTTTATTTTTCACACCTTTCGGGGCATTGATTCCGATCGTGGATCCGTCGATCGTAGCCCGTTATCATTGTTACCCGCTTTTGTTGCTGCATTTCATATTGTTATTATTGGGACGTGATCGGTTCTTTGTTTTGAAATTCATGTCCCAACAAACACACAAAAATCACTTTGTTACCGACTTTTGCTAATATCGACTTATACGTGTACATATTCGAATACAGTGGGTACTCTAATGGGGGAATTATAGCACAACAAATTAATTTTTTTTTCAAAGTTATCATGCAATTTTTAAGGGGTTTTTAAATTGATTGTACTAGTTTTAATTTTATTGGTAAATTAAAAAAATATATTAATTTTATTTTAAAAATTATTTATTGCTTATTTCTAAGAGGTTTGTATAAAGCTAAACTATAAAATGTTTAAATACTATAGAAATGCTTTATTATTTTCTAAAAGAAAGATATATTTTCTTTCATTTTTCATCTTTTTATAATTATTTATTTTTCTAGTTATTTTAGATCTGTATTTATGTTATTTATTAGAGTTTAAAATGTTTATAAGGCAGAATTATAGGAAAAAATACATCTGAATAAGATTTTCAAAACATTAAAATCAAAAAGTAAACAAAGAATTTTTACTTCTTGAACATTTTTGTTTATTTTTATTTATCTTTATTATTATTTATTCCCCCTTCTCTTGAATTTTTAAGCCGGGAATTCCGTAATAATTTCGTTAAAGTTTATCCGTTGAGATTTGTTCATCCTTTCGAAATAGTTCTGTACTTGAAACTGCGAATTACTGTTTTGCACAACTGCTATATAGTGTAGTCATAGGGCAAAGTCTTCATTCATTCTTGATACGATTTGTATTTGTTGTCGAGGCTCCAGCGCAGCGGCGTCGTCAACCACCTAGTTTTGTTGTTGTTAATATTGTTGTTTCTTTTATTTCAATTTTACACAAGTATTTAACTTGTTCTTTGTTGCTATTGTTATTGTTTTCACTTATTTGTTGCCAAGTTGCCGGGGTATTAATTCATTCTTTGGCCTGTTGTTGATTCTTGCCAATCGGTGCTGCATCAGCTGGTTTATCGAGCTTCTGTTTTCACATTTTAAAATGTTGTTGAGGAGATAGCATTCTCTCACATAGATAATTTGTTTACCGATAACAAGAGGGGGGAGTGTACACTAAACAGGTTATTTTTTGCCTTATATTTGAGAACAAGAAATATGCTAAATATGCGATAAACAAATTAAGGAAATGGAAGGTAGTAAAGGTGTGTTAAAAATATAGCAAGAGAAATATTGAGGAAAATCCTGTTGATAGAAGAGTTTTAAATTTCTCAGTTAAATTTAATAAATTAAAATAAAAGAACTATAAAGATTTTGCAAGAAAAAACTCAAAGACGTATTGCCACTATAAATGATTACAAATCTTTCAAATTAACTTGAAATATCATGACCCAAAGTCATGATTTAAATCCATAAGAATCAGTGTTAGCCGAGCAATATCTTGGCTATATATAACATTGCTTTAACTTATCTCAAAAACAACGTATTCACAATTTAAGATAGACATTCTTACTAGCTTATGCCAAAGCCCCTGGTCTAAATATACTTATATATAACCCCCTTAAAGCTAATCGCAAGATTGGCATTGAGTTTTCATGGCTTCCGTTGATAAGTTGAAAATCCCCAGCGAAGAATTTTATACTTTTATTCCCTTTTCTTATGGCATTTTCCATAGCTCTCGGGCGATAAGAATCATATCGAAATGTTTCAATTTTAGATAAAGAACAGGCGTAGTCGTCACAGCGATCTTTGGACATCTGTTGCCAACGGAGAACTTTGTCAGGTGAGTAACTGTAACCCGATATATTTAATTGAATGAAATCAACACCTGCACAAAGTGCACAACAAATATAGGATATAAATATCAATCGATCGATTTCTTACAGAAATCCACTCACTCAACAGGCCAAAGTTTACCCACTTTCTTGGTTTTTGTGGAGCTGATTCCACGGTTCGACTTTGATCCTCCAGTAATCGCTGACGTCGGAAGTGCTTAGGAAAACAATGTGCAGCCAAGTCAATAAATGTGTGTCATCTGTGAGGAAATATTGGCTTTGAGAAAATATTAACTTGGGAAAGCCAAGCATGAATAATCCTTAAAAAAAACTAAAAAAATGTTGTAAATTTTGGCAAGTAAGCTGCGCTGTCATTAACTCTTAAAAATATATTTGGGATTGGACTATAGACTAGGCTGAGTTAACCTATCATAGTGGTGAAAAAATTATAGTATTTTTATGGCCTGTCAGGTGAGGTCAGTTACCGTCTAGGTCTATTTTTTGTAAGGTATATAATTAGAGGTAATAGACAATAGGTTTTAAGTGTGCCTAAAAGGTTATTATAGTTTGTTTATGCTTTTTTTATACGGTTCCTGGAAAAAAGTGTAAAAAGGTGTGTTGTATTACCAAATTTTGTTGCTAAAAACTTAGTGAAATCACTTAAAAGATTAAAAAAAAAAAATTGTATTTCTTAGCATTATCTTTTATAATTTATTGTTATTAAAATATTTATTTTTATATTAATTGTATTTAAAATTTGATCGAAAAAGTAAAAAAACAAAATGCATTCTAAATGGTTTTTTATATTTATATTTTTAGTAATAGTGTAAATATTATTTAAAAAGTTTTTTTGAAATGGATAATACCTAAATATTAAAAGGTTTTAGCACTTTAAAATATATTTCTTAATTAAATAAATATAATGTTTAAACTTAAGAAGTAGATAACCTTATAACTTATCAATGTAATCTTAATAAAAAGGAAATGTTATACTTATTTAAAAAATGTTTTTAAAATGTGTAAAAACAATGAATAATTAATAAAACAAATACTTTAAAAATTTCGAAATTAATTACATTTAAAAGATTACTATACTTGAAATATATATCAATAAATCGTAATTACCTGCGTATTCTTAATTAATAAATAACTTTAATACCTAAATGTATTTCTTTTTTAATATCTATACTTAAAAATTCATAAAGTAATCTACAAAAGTGTTGCAAAAAACCTATAACTTAATCAAAAAATGATCGATTTAGTTGTCACCACTGCGTATACGTAATATTAGCAATTTCGTTTTCTTGGCTAATTTCCATTTAGCCTACCTTGTTTATATAATAATGTTAAGTAATTAATCAACAAGAGCTATTTGGCTCTCAATACGTGGTCATTATCTTTATAGCGGTCCGCATGTAGAAATGTATATAACTGCCATAATTTAGATAACTTAAATGGTGAAAAATTTTAAATTTATCAGCCACCACCAACAGCACCCAAAAAGTTGATAACGAAAAAAAAGGTGTTTAAGTAGAAATAAAAAAGAAAGACAAAAACTGCAATCATGGCCAAGTGAAACCAGCGAATTGGCCAAGAACACATGCAATGAACTTCACCCGACGACGATGGCCTTCAAAAATGGCTAAAGAAAGTTGAGAATTTCGGTTTCAAGTGGTGTTGGTGGTGCTGCAATCAGCAAAATGTTAAAGAGCGCGAAAAAGAGGAAAAATAATTGGAATTATTCGAGCGTGGTTAAAGTTCGGCCCCCAATGGGGTTCTGCCAAAGTGGCTAATTGATAGATTAACACGCGCTGATATCTGCAAGCCGATTAAAACCAGTTTATTGTTTCTCTAGCAGGCAATAAAATCAATATTAAGCAAGACCCCAAGTTGTAGCTTTTTAAAGTTTGTCCAAGGGTTCGGTTATTGGGTTTTAAAGTTGAGCTTTCAGCGATCAGCCAGTGTTAAGTAGTTATATATACTTTTTTCCGCCTACTTTTTATTGATTTTTTTGAAGGAGTATAAGGGATACTTATGGTGGGTATTTTGTGAATATTTAAGTAAATGAAAGAAATTGACATTAAGCATTTATCTTTAATAAATCTATTGTACAGGTATGTATAAAAAATTTTAAGTTATATGACAGTTTTGTCAAGAGAAATTAAAAAATTCACTTGATTTTTGCAATAGATACCGAAATAAAACATCAAATCGACAGAAATATAGCAATCAATATCAAATCGAAAATATTGCACATTGTTTTTTAGTTAGAAATTTGTTTTATTAAAAGTTAGAATTTAACGTGTTTTAAAGTGTATTCAGCGTAAAAATTTATGTTGTTTAAATACATGAAATTTTTTTCTATCAAATTTTTTTTTATCAGATAAAAGCTGTGAAAAAATAAATTAAATATTCGGGGAAAGAGACACATCTATTTGATAATGAAATGAAATGTATGAAATGACCCTTAAATGTCCTAAGATATACCCCCAATATCATATACTTCTTATATAAAGCAATCTAGGATTTTTAAAACGAACTTAATTATGTTTTATACAATTTAATATCACAAAGGGTCGGTACTTTTCTCATTTTACCAATTTTTTTTTAATATAAGTTTAAGACTAATTATTAAAAATATTATTAGCAGCTTTAATTTATTAATTTTAAATATAATATTATCATTAGCTTTAATTTGTTAATTTTAATGTAGCTGAAGTTTATATATTTTAGGTTGAATAAATACTGCATTTTTTCTTAAATAAGAATTAGTACAGTAGTTTTTATATTTAAAAGTGTTTATTAAATGTAGAAATTATTTTCATTAACTTAAATTTGTTATTTTTAAATGTAGCATAAATTAATATATTTTAGATTGAATAAAACTGCATTTTTTTCTTGTACAAGAATTAGAAAAGAACATTTTTTTATATATTTAAAAGTGTTTAAAAAGTGTAGTAATTATTTATTTTTTGTTGTTTTTTTTTTGTGATAAATCTATAGATTCATTGAAACGGATTTAATAATAATAATAATAATACTTAATAATAAAGTTACTTAAACTTTTATAAATCCAAAAGCTTTACGCTTTGAATTTTATAAAAGTTTTTGGGCTTTTCATAGTGCTGTATAAGGCCTTCGGAGCGAGCTTTTTGAGGGGTGTCTCTCTCTCTGTGTATTTTTGTTTTCCGTCCGTTGTCGTTGTCGTTGCTATTGTTGTTTTGTCAAGCTTGAGTTGGCCAGTTAATTAATAACAAGAGCTCGGGAGCGATTTTGGATCTCAGAGTTGTTTTAGCCGCGTTGCCATTTGGACGTCGCCGCATTATTCGCTCACTTTGCCAGCATTATATTCGCGTCCTGCCCGCCGCCACTGTGAAAAAAGCCGCAACATAACGTAAACACCCCTCCTGCTTAGCCTCCTCCTCCTCCGCCGCCAAACCACCACCAATTCCCCGCTGCCTCGCTTCGTTTTTGGCCAATTGCAAAAAAGTTGGTCTACAGTGAAACGTGAAATCTCTTATTTTAACTTTGCCGAACGACAACAACAAATTAAATATCTCTGTGCTCCGTTCGAGGCGTATATTTCCTTCAATTTTTTGTGTTCGCGGTAAGTTGCGTTTACATTATGCTCCATAGAAAGCAGATTTTGGGCATTGTATTTTGAGAGATATATATATTTTTTTTACTTTTTATTTTTACCTTTGGGCAGTGCGCATGCGCAGCTACGTTGACACACTTTCTGACTCCACCTGGCCGCCGCTGAGCTTACCTGCCACAAGGCAACTTATGGCGCTCTAGCTTTTGGCCATAAAAACAATTACCACTTGCTTTGCCTGCCTGCTGACGTTTGCTGCATTTCGTCAGCGCATGTCTCTCCGTAATAACCGAAAGAAAAACCCCTCCTCATACCAAAAGAGGTATCATAATATCCATAACTCACCGATCTTCGGTAGCTGATCATATCTTTCGGGGTTAAGTTAAGTGGAAATCGCTGGAGGCAGATGCGGGCGGCTGGGAAATTACACCACCGTTTTTGAGAGTGTGAAAATGTGCGCTCGCGACGGGTGTTATGTTGTGTGTTAAATGACTCATTTTCATGAGCTAAAATAATGACACTAAATTGTATTGCATTTTAACAGAAATGTGAGTTTTGAATTGCCGAAAGGGCGTTAAGGTGGGAGGCTTAGTATTATGAAGGTGTCATCTTGAGTACTTGAGGAGATACTTAATGAAGTAATGGAATTTTTTGTTATTTGAAACTGTTATTTAGTTGTATTTTAAATAATTGCTCATTTGATTTAATTTTTGGGTAAATTGTAGGGTGCGGTAGGTGAAATAACTAAAATAAAATAAAGTGCTAGAAAGTTAAAAGGTTTAATTAAATGTTTTGTCAAAGATGAGCTAATGCAATATCTAAGAATTTGTTAAATGAATTTAATATGAAGGTTTTAAGGGTGACTTAAGGAAGATTTATTTGGGAGAAATTAAGTAAAGTGGTAAAATTGTAGTTACTATAAAAATTTATGTGTAAAGAGGCCGTAAATTTAGAGTTTTTGGGTAGAAAGGTATACGACTTTAGGCAGGTTTCTTTATTGTTAGAGAAATTTTAATCAATTAAATATTTACTCTACTAATTTTTATGATTAGAAAATTTGCTAAGAACATTACATTTAAACGTCTACTAGAACATTATTGTATTATTCAGTTAAAATTTATATTCTTTCAATGGTTTCTTAACGAAACCTTGTTTTTAGACAATTATTTAATCGATATTTTTTAGATTTTTGCCAGCTCTAGAAAGAGGCTTGTCTTTGCTACTTAATTTATACAGTTTCGACTGTCAATTAATTACCAAATTAGCAAGAATATTATTATTGGTACATGTAATGAGCTGTAATTAGTCAAATAAATCTTATTTAAGCAAGTTTTTTTTGTTAATTATTTAACCTACCAACCTAAAATTCTCAGGAGCTCTGGACAGAAGTTTGTCCTTGTAGTTTCATGTGTAAAGCACCAACTGTCACCTCTGGTTTTTAATGCATGCAAATGTAACAGACAATTGAAATGCAAATTGTGGCATCATAGAGCCGTCCCATTCGCACCCTGCAGTTGCTACGTCTGATTTTAATTTCGATCGATTCACGGGATCGACGGTCGCCGATCGCGGTTCATAAATATTTCAGACACCAATCAGCCGACTCACTGGGCAATGAAAACGTATGCTCTATTGGCGTGTATTTTGTTTTTATTTTAATTGAATTATTTGGCCGCTGCTCACTTATCTACTATTCTATTCGGTGTTTGGGTAACTAATTAGGGCCCACAGCCGAGAATTCTATTTCCACATCCATGTAGTATTATGTTATGTGACGGGGCATAGTTGTGGCAAGTGACCTTGCCGATCGCAAACGAAGAGTCACCGAGAAATAAGTGAACTCAAAACCAGTTAAACTTCTTTTTTTGGGGCGAGCGAGTGTGTGTGGGCACGAAATTTACCCAAATTGTTAACATTTTGTCAAGTGAAGGATACCCAGAGAGACTTGCGAAAAATACAAAAAGCCGTTATTGAATCTGGAAATTTACATATTTTTTT
This sequence comes from Drosophila punjabiensis, assembly GCA_008042585.1. Lineage (NCBI taxonomy): Eukaryota > Metazoa > Arthropoda > Insecta > Diptera > Drosophilidae > Drosophila > Drosophila punjabiensis. The sequence continues at coordinate 19,333 of VNJR01007445.1, forward strand.
ATTTCTGAATACAACAGAAGCAGCAGCAGCAGCAGCAGAAGTCTGCTTCGGATTGTACTTGGAACTGAAGGCGAATTTTTATAGCCGCCGATCGCTTCATGCGATCGAGTCGCTTGATTTTGGCATTGTGAAAGAAACTGAAACCGGCTATTCCTGCTTCTCTAGAATCATACGAGTACGATTTATATTTATATAGATATATGTATATATCTTTTTTATTTTTTGCTCTGACTAGCCGGTTTAGTGGGTGAGTCAAAGAATTTTTGGGGGTTTGTAATAATATGGGTGTGAATTTACAGGCAGTTTTTGGCAGAGCAATGAGTTATTGCCAGGTGTTGTCCTAGATCAAGTTTTTGAGATTCGTGTAGTAAGAAATGGGAGGAAATGTTAAAATTAATATGTATTCTTGATAACTTAATTGATTAAACTTTCCTGTAATAAAAGTTTTTGATTTTAAAAGGGTTCTTTTGAGATTTTTGTTCAAAAAACAGATTTATTTCTATGTTTCTCGGACCTTTCTTTATATATCTTATTGATTTGATAAACATTTGTATTGCAAATTACTGCTTTATTATATTTAGTTAACTTTATTTTTCATATTATACAAATTAAAGTCTTACCTTGTCAAAGCCTTAAACTTGTTTTTGCGCATTTAAATTTAATAAGCAACCATTTTTAATTGTTCATAGCAATTATCATTAGAATATATGTAAATTTTAATTATATTTTATATCCCTTACATTTTTTGTTCAATTAACAACAAGCTAGACATTGCAGTTTGGACATTAAATTAAATATTCTTTAACCATTTTAATTTTAACTTAAGTTTCTGCAGAAAATAAATTATAATGACTTAATAAATCTGCAAGACATTTTCACATAATCAGCTAAACTTGATTTTATTAAATAACAACACAAAATAATAGTTATAGGAAAATGTACCTGACTTTCTATGGCTGCAATTTCGATATGTTCAATGACTGCAATTTAAGAAATTATAACCATAAATGTAACATTAGTTTAATAGATTTTTTATATGGCTTACCAGATTAGTTTCAAATTACGTGATCAAATTTAATGGTTAACAACAAATTTTATAGATGTTTCAGCTATTTTTGCTAACGAATTATCAAAGTGAATATGTTTTAGGAAAGTTTAAAGTTTATTTTCTACCTTAACTGGAAATTCTTGTCTTTCCCTAGCCTTTGAGTAAATTGCTTTCAATTTGCATTTTATGTGCTAAGCACTTTCATTGATTGCCTTCTAACCGGTTAATTGCTAAGGAATTGCAAGTAGACTTTGAAAATATAAAAATGATATTCAAAACACGTACATTAGACTTTTGTTCTGAGCTGCATATAATCATTATAAATAAGCGGGATTGACCCATTTACAAGTCAGGGGCGACTACGAGCTGTAAATATATATTAGCTTGATCATCCAGTTCATTGTTTAAATGTTCCAGTTTCAATTAACTATTCAAACATTAAACGTGATTAATTTTTCTAGTAACTAGTTACCCTTTAATGAGGGTAAAACGGGTTTTTAGTGTGATTTGCTAAGCATTTAAAATAATTATAAATAATATAAACTTTCCGTTAAATATCAATTATTTACTTATTAGTTTCACTGAATATTCAAGAGCATATATTAAAGGTCTTTAAATAAATTCCTTACGGTATTTAAGGCTTCGGTTTTCATTTAGTTCCACCAATACTTGCTTTGTCATCTGTTGTAAACAGTAAAAGAGCAAAAAATAGCAACAAACTATAGAGAAAAAAACTGTAATTTGCATTTAATAGACAGAGCTCGTTGAGGGTTTTGATCATTTTTCATATGACTTGTTTATTTATGCATATCATGTTGGCTTTATTTCTAAGTGCATTTCAAATTTAATAGTCGCTTTGTTTCGCTTTATTTTTATTTTTTGTGCAGCAGCAGTTAACTATGAATTGATTAGACAGCCGCAGTTTGTTTTCGGGATTATATCTGTACTTTGTGTGGCGCTAATCTATATACAATAATCGCCTGCTTATATGGTTGGACATAACCCGATTAGACTTTCGAAGACTGAAATTTGAATCCAGTTCCTTTGTTCTCTACTCTTTTGTTTGCCGATACCAGTTATCAGCGTCTCTCCACTGGCTTTATACTCGCCCTCAGATTGATAGCTAAAAATATATGTATATAGAGAGCCGACAAATTGCACTTCGCCTTATGGTTCCACAATTTCCGGATACACAAAAGGCAGCTACATTTCAATTCGGTGGCTACCAGCGAAAGGCCACAAAAGTTCAGTGAAATACGAGCACAATATACAATTATTGAGGTAGGTGAAGTTGCGCCACATAATGCCTGTTATTAAAGGTGTATCTCTGCATATAGTACTATATGTAATTATCTGCTTACGTCAGGCTATGATCGAAAGGCTGGCAGTTTTCCCCTTTGTGGAAACTTCTGAATCTGCCTGAAACAACATCCGGCAGATTGGCATCTCAGTACATTGTTGAGGTCATAAAATCTGAACAGGGCTAACAATCGAGCTTTTAAATACCGGCTTATTGATTGAATACTTGTTAAGGTGTTTCTGAGGCTTTCCTCATTTTAATTGAAATTGTGTAACTACAAATTTTCCATTTAAATGCAAATACAAACAGTCATCGTCGGAATTTGACCAAATAAACAAATTGCTGACTAAAGTTTGCAAGCTAATATTGCAAAAAATTATTTGTAATTAAATAGTTGTTCAAAGGTCTTTAGACTTTGCCGATATTTAGTAAAATTTTATGATTTCACCGAAAAAAAATTAAAAAGATGTAGTAAATTTGCTACACTATGAGATATTTGGCAGCCAAAGATTTGTTCATCAATTCTTTGATTCAATAATTCTTGTCAAGTAATTTTCCTTCCATAAAATCCAAGAATATATAGTCCTCTTTCCTTTCGCTTTCAATGGAAATATTTTCACCATTAAACTCGTTTAAAAAAGTTCAAGTTCATACAAAAGGAATCGCAACTGCAATCAACTTAAAGTCCTCTTCAAGTTCAACCTATAAATGAAAAAACCTTGGATAAAGACAATAACCTGATTCCATGACTGCTGAATCACCGTGAGTTGGCTTCGTTCCTAGAGTGACTAAAGTTAAATACGATATATTCCTCAAGTGGAGAAACACCAACTGAATAATTTAAACTAAGTGATCAAAGATCAGTTTCTGGTAATTAGCACCTATTCGATACTAAAAACTAAACGGAAAACAATGTGTTTTGTCGAGCTAACTCGATTCTTTGGAGTGTCTGTGATAAACAAATTAACTGAAATAGGGGAGAAACTCCCAACTAAATTGCCCAAGTTGATGATCTTTTTATTTAAGTAATTTTAGCGCATTACAACTTGATATTAACCATTTTTTTTAGAGCAATTTACTTGACATTTCGCATGCGGATAAGTGGCCATTACGTGACTCACGAAACCTGTGTTGAGAAAAACTGTCTCAAAACTAGGATTGTTTTACTTTATTTTCGCATGTCACACCCAAATCTTCTGTCACTCATTTTTTGGTTGTTGTATTTAATTGGATTTTACAACACTCGAAGAGAAGATTGACCAAGAAATTAATATGCGCATAACTTTATGGGCTGTTGAACTCCGAACGGCGAAGCACAAAAGCCCAAAGTAAATAAGAGGCATAAATTTACTCACTTCATTGACGAAATTTCTGGAAGCCAACGAAAAATCATAAAGTCACATACAGTCCGAGTCGTGGCCAGAATGACAAAACAGAAAAGACCAAAGTTTTTTCTTTTTTCAGCTCCAATTTAATGTATCCACCGATCTCTGCACTTGGCCTTGACTTTTACCTTCATTCGCGGCGACGGCGACGGTGACCGCACAAAAAAGCCACTATCAAAAAATATAAAAAACTTACTAATTGCTTCGGATCATAAGAGCAGCCGTAAATCAGATTTAATGGTCAGCGACATGTACTCAACTCTGCGGCCAGCTCAACCAGATTCTGTAACTTCTCGATCTCGATTTGGCGTCCAAGTTTTTGCCTTTTATTGCCATTGTCAAGTCCTTCATGACAGGGCATAGATCACCGCCGGCTCACAGTTGCTACGTCATCGAGCGGATTTTTTATACCGATTTTTCGTTTCTTTTTTTTATTATGATTTTTCGATTTTGTTTTGCTAGCCAAGGTGTTGCCAAGTCGTCTGCGAACCATTGGGGCGGGCGCGCACGTTTCGGCTTAGGCAGACAAAAAAATTTAAAAAAAAACAAAAATAAAATGGTCAGGAAGTGTGTGATTTAACATAGTGAACCATGGAGACCCTTACAAGAAATATAGTATTCAATTATTATGTAAAGAGAATGTACTTAGTTTTGTATATTTATTAAATTTGACAAATAAACATAGAAGTTAAATTGTAGAAAAGAATGTTGATGTGGTTGAAGCTGTGCAACAAAAATATGTTGCTAAAGGGTGCTGCTCAACATGTTTCTGGCAACATTGGTATAGGTACCAATTCATAGGCATTTTTCGTAAAGTTTAAATTAAAATTTAAAAGCAGATGCTATTTTAGTTGAAGTATAATCAGAAAATGTAAAAATAAATTAACGAACACAGCTTAGAGCTGTATACAGCGAAAAAACTTACCGAAATCAAAATCATATATCATATAACATATATATAATCTTTAATAGTTGTAAAATATAAATATTAATGTAAAATATTATGAAAGTGATATCAAACTTATTTGTCTGGTTTAAAAAATTTATTTAAAAAAAATTATAATATCGAGAAATATTGCTTTTGACTATTGTAAAATATCCTGAAAATAATATTAAATTTATTTGTCTAATTTTGCGGCTAATTTGGTTCAATATTTTAAACGTTGTAATTACTTATTAATGCATATCGATACAGAACTGATATATTCATAATTGATTTTTAAATTATATATTTTTATTTTTAAAATGCATATTTTAAGTTTTATTATATTTAATATTATTTTTGTTATACATAATTAAAATCATTCTCCCTTTACCCTTTAACTTATCAGTTCTTGGTTAACTAATTCTTAGTTATTTATAACTTTACTAAACTGCCTTCGCCTTCATGTCTCTAAATTTGCTTTAAATGAATAAATTTAAAAAAAAGTACCATGACCCGAACACCCACGTTCTGATGGTTTTGACAAATGACCTGAGAAGTGTTCGAGCACCCTGACCGAATTGCGCTAACCTTTGCGGTAAGGGTATCCACACTCACACTCACCTCCGAAACCATCGACTTTAGCCATCGAACGCACGTTGTAGGACCAGTTTTGGGCACTATTGTCTATGCTATCTATCAGGTCTATCTGCGAGTATAGTGTCTATATATAAGTTTACCTGTTTGTCAGGCGGCTTCTTCTCTTCCGTTGTGGCGATTTTGCGGCGACTTTTGCTAATGAAGATCAGCATTGAGTCATACATTAAGTCTACACACGGCAAGAAATATTGATTGAATCAAATTTATTGATTAGAAAAATAAATTAAAATAAAAAACTATAATTTAATATATTTCTTAAAAGATTTAGATTAAAAAAAATATATAAAGAAATATAAAAATTTTATACTCATTTTAACACCCACTACTTCTTTCTTCAATTTTTAATACTACCAATTTTATCTAATAAAACTTCTATAACATTATATTCCTTAAAATATTTTGATTTCAAAAATAGACATTCCCTTCACCATTTTAATTTTATACTTACTTTAATACCAAGTAATTTCTTCTTTAATTTTTAATACTACCAATTTCTTCTAATAAAACCTCTAATTCATAATCAAAAAAATTAAATCAATAAAAATTTTGTATCAACTTTTATATATCTAGGAAATAAGATAAAGTTGACCCTCATTCTATGTCAATATTTTTTGTCTGGTGTAGCATCTATATATATATACTTTGGACAGTTTCCATTGGAGCAAGGCATTGAACTGTTGCCGCTTTTGCTTTGGCTCTTGCTTTCGGCCAAGCTGCGGAAGTAACCCAGTTAGTTGTGCCAATCGCTTTGAGGAAACGCTTGCCAAACCACTCAAAATGTTCGAGTCGAGAGCTAAACAATTTTATTCTCGTTTGCAGCTTGAGCCGGTGAACACCTAGCGGAGATCACAAATTGCAGAACGCATCAGATCACAGATAGAACTATCATCACACCATGGGCAAGGCGGATTGCATTAGCTACGATGAGCAGAAGGTGCCCTACATTGATCTGGGTTCGGCGCAGATCCGAATGGACAAGGATCAGGCTCCAGAATGGGCTCTAAAGAAGGCACAGGACGAGCTGCGTGAGGTGCCCGGAGTTAAGGAGCAAGCCATCAAGGAGCTGAGGGAACTTATTCAAAGTGAGTGAAGGAATTACTACTTGATAACTTTATTTATTATAATTTATAAAATTTTTTTATTATATATTAACTTTTTACAGACGAAAAGTACCTGAACCTGCCACTGGATGATGAGTACATGATGATGTTCCTGCGTCCTTGCCATTACTATCCAGAAAGTGCTTTGAAAAGGGTAAGTTTTTTTTGAAGTTTCTGTGTTTTTATTTTTGAATAAAATAAAACTACAGATTTAAATAGGAATTTTTTTTTTAAGAGATTTGATGTGTATTTAACCCTTGGAAAAAAACAGTTCTGTACTTTAAGCTTCATTAAAATGGCAGAATACGTTTTAAGTTAACCCGTTAAAATTTTAATGTGTCAAAACTAACCATAAAAAAATCTTAATTACTATGTATTTAACCCCTTGTATTCTCTACTTTCAGCTCAAGAACTTCTATCACATGAAGCTAAAGTACGGAATCGCTTGCGAGAATATAGTTCCCAGCAAATTGCGTAATGTTTTCGAGGCGAATATTCTGAATTTGCTGCCCCAAAGAGATCAACACGGTCGCCGACTTTTGGTGCTGGAAGCTGGCAGTAAGTTCAGGCTTTGTTATTACCATAATAAAAAATAAATCTTAATTGTCTCTCTAATTATCCCAGAAAAATGGAAGCCATCCCAGGTGCCTCTGGTGGATCTGTTCCGTGGCATTCAGCTGACCGTCTTGGGTTCCATGGTGGAGCCATATTCACAAATCTGCGGAGCTGTGGTTATTATCGATATGGAGGGTAATTCTCTTAACAAAATTATACAACGTTTGTAAATGTTTATGGAGCTGACTTAATGTTATCTTGCAGGTCTGCCTCTAAGCCACATTACGCAATTTACGCCGTCGTTTGCCGCCATGCTGCTGGATTATATTCAGGAATGCATTTGCATGCGTCTGAAGGCAGTTCACATTGTGAATAACTCGTATATATTCAATATGCTCTTTGCCATATTCAAGCCATTCATTCGTGAAAAGCTGCGCAAGAGGGTGAGTTAATTCTAGAGATTTATGTTTATATATTTTATTAATTATTTTTTCAAAATATTTTTTAGATCTTCTTCCATGGAAAGGACTTCAAGTCCCTGATCTCTCACATTGAGGCCAGCGCCTTGCCGCCGAAATATGGTGGTTCTGCCACCTGGGAACTGCCGCCTGGAAAAGTTCTTGGTGAATTCTTTGAATGCTATTCCAAGGATTATGAAAGTAAGTTACTTTACTTATTTTCTAAGACATTTCCTTATAAATTAAATTTAATTTTTTACCCTTTCAGTGGCTGACAGCTATGGCTACACCGAGGGCTATAAAATGAAGAAGTAAAAGTACTTACTTACTATCTCTCCCTCAAATCCAAATCCAAGCCCAAGTCCTTTCCCTATTCGATTCGTATTTTAGTCACTTAAGTTGGGTCATTTGTGATATTGCAAATATTGTCGTACTTTAAGTCTTAGTCTCTTTGCCTCTAAATTTAAGGTTCCGTAAAAAGTTAAAGCACAAATTGGCAAATTCATAATCAAAGCAAAGATTTTGATTAGGGGTTTCTAAGCATTAAATTTGATACTATATTTTTACTATATATATTTTCTATAATTGTTATTGAGATAATAAAGAAATGTATACATTTGTTGAAACAAAATTTAAAAACGTTTTTTCTGTAATAATTATTAACATAATTATTGCGTTGCAAGGAGTTTATCAACAAAGGCTAGATAGAAGTTAATATCAAATGAAAAGTTAGATTGAAGTTCAGAAATTGTGCTTAATATGTTATCGAAGAGTTTGATATGTCGAAATGTTATCTATCGAAAAATATCGATTTTAACGATTAACTTTAAATATGTTAAGCAACCAATTTATTAAAGCCAAGTCTAGACTCTCCTTTGGCATATGTAGTCTTCGTAAATATATCATTAAGTTATTGATTTATATATCAGCATTTGTGTCAAATATCGATACAGAATCGATCTAACGATAATTCCAGGCACATCTATAATAGATTCAACTTGGCTCTTAGTGCACTAAGAAGACATTTGAGAATTTTTGTCATCCTGTTCTGTTTAATGATATATTTCTTTACACAAAATTTTTTTTTTCATAATATTCAAATCCCCCAAAGAATATCCACAAGTTTTATATAAAATATTTAATTCGACACACTGTTTGGGTCAAGAAAACACACTTTTTTAAATACAAAACATTTTTTTTAACAACTAGGGAATGTAAAAAGAGTATTCGTTAGCTAAACGAAGATAGACTTCGGGGCTATCTAATCTTTGGCATAGGCACGGGGAATGGTTGGAATTTCGTTGGTTGTTTGTTTTTGGAGTGTCACTAATCTAGTTACTAAGACTAAAGCACTAGGACGGCTTAACTAGCTAGATAGATGACCGGGATAATCTAATCCCCAGGGATTATCCACCGTTTAATCCTGTCTATTATCGCTGATTGCTGTGGACGCTGTGGCCACGCTCTCTCCAGTCTGCGACTTAATGATAACCGGCTTTCGTCCTTTTTCGAGGAGCGGAGAACTGTCCGGCGATCCTTTGGCACTCTTCTCGCCAGTCAAGGCAGCGGAGGCCTTGGCCTTCAGCTCTTCGGCACTGGAGAACTGTGAGCGGCTCTTGAACTGACCATTGCTCTTGCCCTGGGTCTTTAGATCATATCGATGACCCCTGCACCAGGACATCAGGTGCATCGCCGGTGCCCAGCAGAGCAGAATCAGGCCGGCAGCCAGGCAGATGCCGGCAAATATTTGGCCTGACATCAGGACAATTGGGAGAACCTTTAGCTGATCGGCCATTTCCGGGGTGATTCTCACCTTCTGCTCGAACCAGATGAGCGGAAAGAATACCTTGGGAATGTCCGAGTACAGACCGATTCCCTCGATGGGCTCCACCAGCATGTTCACCTGGAATCGGGCCGCCACCTCCAGGGGAATTCCCGTGCTGGGCTCAACCACCATGTAGAACTCGTGATCCTCCTGCCGGGGATCCATGCCCTCCACCTGATCCACATAGTATTGATCTCCGTTGAAGAAGTGCGGATAGGACATGAACACGGGAGAACCGAAGCGACAGGAGCTGATGTTCATCACGCCCGAGGGAACGCATTCGCCGCCACAATAGCAAAGGTTTTCGGGATATTGAGTACCTGGAATTATATTTAAAATATAAAAAAATGAGTCAGTAATAGAAATTTGTTGAAACGTTTGTTAAATATACTTTTTATGAGGTTTATTTATGAATTCTTCAGATATTTATTTTTGTTTCGTTTAACGTTAGAAGTGTAATATGTGAAATTGTTCTTTGAAAGACTTTTTTTCTGAGCTAACTATAAATATTCCTATTTTGGTCAAAATCTATTTTGTTGTTACTTATGTTAAAAAGATAAGAAGGTTATTAAGATTAACAGCTGATTACAAACTTATTTCTGGTAAGTTTAAACTTTAAAGTTGTTTACTGGGAGTCCCCCGGGAGAGTCGCCTGGGAGTCTCCTGGGAGAGTCGCCCGGAAGTCTCTAATCCATACATATTCTGCTTTTTTTAGGCCACCAGCTAATTTTTTAACTGCCCATTTAATTAGCAATTAAATCTGTTTACCCAATGTTTAGTATAAGTGCTTCAAAAACAACTTAACGATTTAATTACAGATTTAATTACAAGCGATTAAAAGGCCTAACATTCCAACCTACGTCAAATAACTTTCAGTTAATCACAAGGGGCACTGAATTATATGGGTTTTTATATCAATTAAATAAATGCCTAAAAAGGCCCTAGATAATTCAGAGTTTAAATATGCTTAAATAGATGAAATTGTTAATAAATTACCATTACAACTCACCATTATCCACGGAACGTGGTCCACCAGAGAACTTAAGCCCCTCCAATCCCTCAACTTCGACCGTTTCCACATAATCCAACGGAACCGTACGACACATGTCCGGCGTAAAGAGTCCGACACTGTCGCCTGGACGGAGATGCTGTGGCTGGAACTCTCCGGCGGAACCGTTGGTCATCCCACAGTACGAGGAAAAGAAGCCGGTGTGATTAACATAGTTCCAAGAGTTCATTTGGCCCAACTTGGCCAGTTGATCGGCGCCAGTGAAAACATTAAAAACGCCCGTGAGATCTGCACTGCCATTTCGCGTATAAAACCAGCCAAACTTGTCGAAGGGCACCTTGACATCGTCCCCAAAAATGGGCATGGCCATGGCCACATCGATCATGGCATCGCTGTAACCAGTAAACAAAAGTTCGTCGACTGTCTTCTGGACGGACATCTCGGCTCCATACATCCTGAGTCCCACATCGACCATGGTCCGCTTCACAGCCGGCCAGTGCTTGGCCGTGGCAGCTGCAGACTAAAAATAATTTAACATTATTATTATTCGAATCAAGTTCGAATTAATTAACTTTATTTACTAACCAGAGCCACTGCATTGAGGGTTATTATCTCATCGTCCAAGCTGCCGTTGCTGCCCTCCTCATCGAAGTAAAAAAAGCTGAGCCTGCGATAGCTCACAGAAGCATTTTCCGGATGCCAAACAATGTCCACCTTGTCGGGTCGCTCGGTAAAACGATATGGACCCACTTGTTGCATGATGGGCTTTGTGGAGAAGTTGCCATAATCCTCGGGATTCGTCCAGTTATAGAGGTAAATGTCCAGACTTAGATCCAAAGGCGGACTCTTCCAGTTGTCGTAGACACGTGTGTCGGGTGCCAGAGCCATTTCCTGTCAAAAGAATAGAGATTGCAATTGGAATTAATTGAAAATCTCAACGAGTTTCCCTCGATCTCTGACTGGCACCAATTGAGGCGGCTGCTTTTCCTTTGATTACCCGCTAATCGAATGCAGCTGTTTCACCAGCTGGACTAACACATGGCTGAACCTGAAGATGATCTTGAACCTGAACTAAATCCAGATATTTATGGATATTACTTAAGGGAAGTGAGGGAAATTTATCTAAAAAAGGACTGGCAAGCATTAATTTTTTAAGCTGTATTAAATATATATAAAATAGCTTCAAAATTCAGACATTAAGTGTTTTAAAGAGGAACTTACTTGTATGCTAATTAGCTTTATAATTTATTTGTAACATTATATCCTATTCATTTCTTAGTTGTATGTTAAATTTAACTCCCAATTAATGTTAATTTGTAATTCTTTCGAAATAGTTGTTAGTTCTGTAAAGTTACCCTTGTAAATTACCTTCTTCATAATCCAATCGAAGAGATCCACCCAGAACATTCCGCACAATATGCCAAAGAGTCCCAGGCAGAAGCCAAAAATGCCGGTAATTAATTTGCGATTGCTCTTCTGGCCCCACATGGCGCTGTTTTGCGTTGGCATGGCTCACACGCTGTGTGTAATGGTCTCTGTAATGATATGCAAGTTAATAATAACACAACACACAGGCACAAGTTTAGTGACTAATATAGAATGGCCAAAAAAAAAAAAAAAAGAGAAGGAATACGTAAATACACGATATGGATATTGTTTAGACTTTGGCAAAATATACAGTTCAGTGACAGGCAAATGAATAAATAAACAGTAGCATTTTATTATCTAAGATAGAGTGTATAAGTTGAGGGATTTAATAACTTGTTGTTGGATTTATTTGTTATTATTTATGTCAATATATTAATTTTTAGCGAGAGATTGGTAAGTTCTTTAATAGCAGGCATTTAAAAAATTATTTTATTGCTTTAAATAAATTCTGTAAAATACCAAAACCTAATATAAATTTATTTTGTGCTATATAAAAATTATTATATTTTAAATAAACAATTAAAAAATGGTTTTATTTTCAAATTAAATCACAAACTTAGCTTCCATTAACCTTAAATCAGCATCTCAAATTGTAGCCTACTTTTAGGACTTTTAATCAAATTGCAAGAAACAATTTTAAATTGTAAAATCACTCTTCAAATATTTATTTACACATGTCCATATATGTACATATGTTTAAATTGTAAATAAAAAATTATATATTGACACAAGTAACGAGAACAAAGAAAGTGCCCAACAATAACTCAAAGATAATAAGAAATATAGAATGCACAAAGTGCAGTCACGTTACCTAGTGACAAATTCCCTTTACCTTTTATTTTTATCAATATAATTGAATCAATTTAAGCAAAGCGTGACTCTAAATTGCTGTTTACACCAATGTAGAAAGCGAGAATAATGCACTGGTAAGCGCGTCATATAAGTACATACATTTATACGTATAAAAAATAAATATAATCGGTTCCCATTTCAGTGGTGATAATTACAACGTTTCCCATGACACTCTCCGAGTTGGTGTTTTTTTAATTAGTTATGATAGTCGTGAGTGGGTCTGGACATCAATTTGCAATTGAATGATGCTTTATCAAAGATAATGAGAGTATCTAGGACGATTTATTATAAGATCAGTAAGAACAATAGTGAACACGTGACTTTAAAATGTGATTAATTATTAATCTCAAATGCGGTAACTGAAACTAAAGCCTGATACTTAAGCTTTAAGTGAGTTTTATGTAAGGATAACAAGTCTACAAAGTCAATTTAAGGATTTTTTTAAAGATAGAAAGTTCAACTTAGATGTTTATTTCTTAAGATATTCTTAGATTCTTTGAGTTAATTATTAAATTTAACATGTAATTTTTCAATTTAATTTATTTAATAAAATCCCTTTTTTGCTGATTTCGACTGTATACCGATAAGCTAGGTGAACAATCCCATGAGGAAGACATCGTAGATAATTGAGGAAATTGAACTGCACTGCACTTATCGCTTATCAAAAAACCATCGCCAGACAATTATGGGAACGATCTCAACAGAGTTCACATCATCATATCAGCATAAAAATATACAAATTTGAGATACAAGTAAGGGTACATATGTCCCAAGAAGCGCTCGCATCGCATCTCAGCGATATATCGTCATAATTGAGTCTATCAATTGACCCCGCTGTGAGCTATGGTTGGGTCTTTGACACTTTCCGTTATTGCACATGAATACGAATACGATTCTATATATATAACACCACCATCATATATAATGCTGATTCGGGAGCGTGTCAGCTCAGTCCTTGTGTCGGGTAAATTGATATGATTATGTCTTTTGAATGATGAATGACTGTCGTCGGGCATTTTTTGTCGGCGCCTTTTTATTGTCTTGACAATTGTGGCCGCAGTGAGTTTTAATTGGAGTGGACATTGGACACAGGTGCATATGCCGTGGAGTTCATCCCGCACATTTCTAAGCTGATTCAATTAGATCAAGAGCAGCACAAGAGATTCATGCCATCACTGAATAATAATTGCCTTCAATTAAGTTTTAAAAATTTCCGGCAGACCGAGATATTTTCATTCATTATTAAATTAAGCGTGTGCGTGAGTGGGTCTGTTGATCTTTCTTATTAACATTTTGCCAGAAAGCAGTGAACGCTTGATGAATATTCTATGCAAATGCAGAAAGAACACTGAATTCGCTAATAAAACAACAGTGAAAGTGAGCAATGAAAACCAGTTAACAAAGTTGCCATAAACAATTTTGCTTAAAAAGTGCAAGTAAGTGGGAAACTAAATTGGGAATAGGAAGCCAGCACTTATTAATGATTACTATAACGATTAACTGAAACATCCGTCATAGTTAAAGCTATCTGTGTTGGAAATCTGATACTCAGAGATCTCATCTCATAACACCTACTCATTTCCCAATCCCTGGCACTTGACCACAAACTCTGGCATTGAGGCGCCACCGCAAATCGTAGATTCGTCGCAGTTTGTGTAAAAAGAGAACCTCAAATGCATTTGCATTTTGCTTGGACGAGTTCTTTGATAATGAGCTATCCGCCCTGCAATTGAATTCTCGCAACCTTCAACGGCGGAAATAATAGCAACGAGAAAAAACAAATAAAAACAAAAACTATAAATAAATTATTGGTTTTGGTCCATTTTCAAATACAAATGGGCGTGCGAATTCGAAAATAAATTTGGTATTTCAGCATTCACACGCAATGCCAATTACAAGATGAGTTCAAATGGAGTGGAACCATTGATAGTAATTCATCAATCTTACGGATGACTCATTTTGAACATTCTAACTAAATTAAGTGTGGAAAACTATAATTAACCGACGAAAGCTTAATTGTTCAGCAAAATCGGAAGCCCTATTAAGGTATCGGTCTTTAAATATGCATTCTACTCATGCAATTAATTCGATCAACTCGAGCCGCATTCTAACGGATCGTATGAGTAATTTTATTGTTTTACAGCTGTTTCCATTGAGGATTTTGCCGTTTTTATGCCTAATTAGCATGGCACTTTTATTCACGAAAAGGGTTTGTAAACAAACAATAAATCAACAACTGGAAACTCGTGCTGCTGAGTAGCTTTGTTTTTTCAATTTCACAAAGAAATTACAATATGTATGTACTTTTAACATTGTTTAACTTAAAATAAAGCCTGAGAACTCAACGCAATGACTTGAACTTATGCCGTTCAATGGGTCGTATACATAATTTTTTGTATGTAGCAAAGCATACTTATATTATTTAATGAATTCATTATTTTCTATTTGCAAAAGTTTTCTTTAAATAAAATTTAACCTTTTAGAGGCACACGCAATAGCAATTAATAAGCAAAAAATCTCGTGTTTGTTCATAGATTTTTTTGTAATTAAGAGATGAAATTCCTTAATAGAGTTTAAAGTTTTAATAATAGTTTTTTCTGTTCTAAGAAGAGCACACGTAACGGTAATTAACACAGACGAATTAATGTTTAATTGACTTGAACTTAAGATGGTCAACAGGTCGTATAAGTAATTCGCGAAAGTCTGTCTGGGAACCAAAGTATCTTTCAGATGCGAAGTAGAATAGACTTATAAGTACCTATATTTTTTCTGTTGCCTAGGAAACCCTAAAGTTACTTTCAAATGCATTTGAAAACTGCAATCACTAAGCTTGAACTTGACCCGGCTCACGGGTCGTATGAGCACTTTTCTGAGCCGCTGAGTATAGAATATTCTTCGAATTTTTTTCGAATATTTATCAAATAACATCAACAGGTTGTGCTTGACAGCCCTTTGTTTTGCATTCTGCGGCTTTTATTTTCTTCGCCAAACAAGGCAAATATATAAATAAACACAATGAGTGTGAATACTATAGGCGTAGGTCTCTTCCGCACAAATATACTTATGTCTGGCGACTGTTTTTCTTTCTTGTCGAGTTGATTTCATTTAATGGCCTGTAATCTTAATAAGTCCGCCGGCGATTAAACCAAATCAAGCCAATGCTTAATTCGTTAAAAGGAAAGAATTTCGCGATATGGGTTAGGACCACATTTGACTTCCTGCAAGGTCTTTCCTATATCTTTTGTATGTTTTTCAACGCACTCACTTGACTTTTATTTGCTAAATAGAAACAAATCACAGTTTTCTATTTCCAATATTTTTATCGTCTTCCTCGTCGATTATTCCTTATCCTGGCAAGCGAATTGAAATTCGATAAGGACGTTTGTGGACACAACGCTTGAGCACGTGGAGGATTATTTTTTGTTTTTGCTAAGCGAGACCGGAAAACTGGACGCGGCTGGTGGGAAATATGTGTGGAAAGTCCGTATAAATTTCCGTACAATTGGCACCGTTAAGCCCGGCGATGCGACATCGACTGTGCAGCGGACTCTCGGCCAACGGACCCTATCCGCTTGAGAGCCGCGGAGCAGCACAGTCGGCGCCAGCGGCAGTGCACAGTGGTTGCGCCCATAGGCCCAAAAAAAAAAAAAAAAAGAAAAACAGAAGATATTTCAACTCATTTTACATAGTTTGTCTCTAAAATGTCTAATCCTCCAATTTCTAAAGATAAAAACAAATCAGCATCAGAGCTTTTGTAAAATAATTATTTTGAAGCAAAGGCGCACTTCAAATCTGTCTGGTAATTGGTAAAGTTAATAAATTTAAATTTAATTCATTTAAATAATTCAAATTGGAGTTAGAAGCTCAAGGTATTTCCTTTACTTTATAAAATTAATTAAAATTTATACATACATTGATTTGTGTATTTTGTGAAATAAGTGACTTGTAAAAACTATTTTTGTTTCTATTTCCTAATTTGTTTTGCCTAAAATTTTACTTGTTTTCCCCATCAACGCCCCCTTGGGATTTTATTTTTTATCTTTATCTAAGTTTTAGGGTTATAAAATCATCTAAGTTAGGTGCAAAAAGTTGCAGATATATTTGTAATCGTTAATAAGCTAACGTGACTAAATAAATATTTTTAACCGATTGCTCCTTTGACAGTTATCTCATAGTTTTCAGATTTTTATTACATTTTTTAACAATATATAAACCTGCACCAAATATAAACAAACACCAATAATGTTGATTTTTAACCGATCACTTCTATGGCACCTATAATGATGTCGACTAGTCTATAATTCAAATACTATATACTTAACATTTTTTTTTAGATTTTTGGTACTAATTTCATCACGATATGTCCACTAGAAGGATTTATGGCCGCGGCTTTATACAAGCAAAACCACTGTGCAGTGGCGGCAGCGGCGTATGGAGAGAGACTGCGGAGCGGTTGGCGACGGAACAGAGTAGAGCGGAGCGGTCACCGTTTGTTCCTATACTTTTACTTAGCGGCTCATGAATGACAGTCAAGTGCGGCACATGGAAGTGCACTCAGAAAAATTAGGTCTAGAACTAAAACTAGACAAGAATTTAAAAATATTTTTTCATCAATTTGAAAAAAGTAACAAAATTGTTTTAAATTTTTAGAAATTCTAAGATATTAAAAAATTTTTATTGTTATCAAATCACATTTTCAACTAGAATTGATAAATCTTTAGACAATTTTTTTACTCGAGAAAGAGTCCTTGCTAAACTTTCTGTTTATCAAAGTTACAAATATTTTGTTCACTTTATTTGAAAGTTTTTCTTAAGCCCTAATAATCATTTATATACTTAAAGTTTGTATAATTAAATATAAAAAAATATACCTTTTAATTAGAAAACCCATATATTTATTTAAAAATATACATTTGTCTGAAAATCTTAAATATTCTTCTTTTCTCTAAGTGTACAAATGAAAATGGGCTTGAGAAGAGCACGAAAGTCTCGTGTATTTATGTGTGTGCATGTGTGTGAGGGTGTTTGGGTTAATTTGCGCTTGGACATCCATAGTTTTGCCATTGAATTTTAAATTAAACTATATGAAATCTGAAGCGCAAGCATGACTTTCAAACTGCATTCAAATGCAGGAATTGTGAGATAAAAACATTGCTTAGAAAACTTTATAAATATTGAAATCGGAAATCCTAATTTTAAAACTGGCTGGTAAGCATGACTTTTAACTTGAACAGGAATTACGAGAAAGGTAAATGGATAATACTATGAAATCCTGATCGAAAACTCAAAAGCAAGCATGACTCTAAAACTACATTTAAATGAATGAATATTATTCATCAAGGTTTAAAACTATTAAATCTTAGATATTAATGAACTTAAAAACATTTATCTATTATTTACTTTATGTTGTATTTAAAAGGCATAAGATTATCATTTTTAGATCTTATCGAACTTAATAGCGTCTTATAACTAGGTCATACTTTACAGATGCACTTGATTGTTCCTAGAATTGAACGGATTTTCGCACAAATCCAACGGATGGCGAATGGAAAAGTAAACAAATCATAAAGTATAAACCAAAATTGATAACAAATTGTCGAAGCCTTATCAAGGCGGCTAATCGTGATGATTAGCACTGAGTGAACACCGGGCAGCACACTGACGGCCTCAAACACATGTAAGCTGATCAAAGTTTTCGACTTTTCCATTTCGCATATATTGCTGGGCCACAACTCTCCCTCTCGCTCGAAGAGCGAACCACTGAGGCAATAAAGCAATCAAATGTCGTTATTTCAGCCGAGTTTCCTTATTGGATTATTCGTTCTCTTCGCTGTGATGTCTCGTGCGTATGCGGATTAGTGTTTAGTTGGGGCCAAAAGTCACTTAACGCCGGCCGGCGATTATGTTGCAATGTATGCAAAAGTGGAGCATACTCTGTCGGCTATGGGGGTGAGTTTCCAATTGGGTCGGGTCTTTTCCCTGCTTTTGAAATTGGGTCTGGGACAGGGCTTTCCCTTGTAAAATGTTTAGTGCTCGAGGGGAAACGATTTCCCTCGATTCAAGCAGAGTTTGTCAGGTAGCGCTCAAGTGTCGCAGCAGTCAGCTTTAAAACGGGTGCTTTCAGCGATACGTAAAACGTATACGTATACGTAAGGCAAACGAACTTTTTTGAAAGGAAATCTAAAACATTTAAATATTTTTTAATATTATTTATTATTTTAAGTTTTAAAATTAAAAAAAATCATTTATTTTTTTGGAAATTGTAATATTTATGAATACTTTTTTTTATGGCAATTTAAACTTTTTTACTAATAAAATTTCAAAATGTATTAGAAAACAATCTTTTTCTTTGTAAGCTTCTATTTTTTTAAATATTTTTTTAATTTTATCAATTTTTGTTTTTAGTTAAAAGTAAAAAGTATTTATAAATGTCTTACGTATTACAAAAGAAAAAAAAAAGAAAATTAAGTAATTTAAAATGTAACTTGCTAAAATTATTTACTTTCAAAATCCACATTATATTAATATATATTTCAGATGTTTATAATTTAAATGTCCATCCTATATATATAATATTAAAGAAAAAATAATAATTACTGTAAGTAAGTTAGAATAATAATATAAAACATATTAAAAAAGAAGAATATTATTGTAATTATTAAGCAGAAAATAGTGACTCCTTTTCCACAATAAATCATAAATATAATATAATTTTGAATATTCAACACACTTCGGTTTTTAAACATTTAATTTATATTTTACTTCTTTTACAATATTTAATTTATATTTTATTTGTTTTACAATATTTAATTTATATTTTCTTTGTACTTTTTGTCCGCATACTTGGCGTTGCTTAGATATATTTTACATATAAATATTAAATAAATATAATTTAAATTTTTTATTATTCCCCAACGTGTATGGGATGCGAGTGATTTGTGGAATTGGCGGTGGGGTCTTCCAGGTGATGTGTAAAACGAAATTGAATGAGGATAATGAGGTAGCAAGTAGCGGCGCCACTAATCTGTAAACAAATTAAATTTACAAATATATTTAATTCAAAAATCTATAGAAATTCAACTCACAGTAAAAATCAGAGTACGATCCAAACGAAACAGACCAGCGGCTGTGAAAAGCACCTTCCGGTGGGATAATTGCAAGGAAAGCCGAAAGAGACGATCCCTCAACTCCGGATCATCGGTAATATTCAAGATCTTGTGAACTATGGCCGCCGTGTGGTTGCTATGAACAATCGTTCGACTGCTGGCCTCCACGATCAGTACAATAATAACTATATACCATATCAGTTGCATGAGGAAGAAGGCGAAAAATTCATCCGTCTCGAAGACATCCAATCTTTTGGGATTCAAAATAGCTTCCAGAATGTAAAAGTCATCAAAGAGAATAAAGAGAAAAGATATGGCGATGATTCCAAGCAGCGGATATGTAAAGTATTCCTCGATGGTTTGGCAGATGTCGCAGAGGAGATTGTGTATGTTGGAGACCTGCTTGATGGCGTACTCCGGATTGAGGCGTATTATCGAGGTAACACTGTACCGTTTCATGGGAGTGCTAATCAAATTTCGGAGTCGATGCGAGTAACGATTATGATTGACCACCGAATGCATGGGCGAGAGTTCCAAGGCACTGTACTGCTCAATGTGTGCGTCTAAAATGTCCTGAAGGATCTGGAGGGGAGAAGGTATATATATTATAAATTCTTAGGGAACACATTTTGAATAAAATTTAGTTCCTTTGGATGAGAACTCACTTCATTCAACATGCTAAACCGACTCCTGGCCAAGTCCGTGGTACAGAGAAACTTGAAGACCATCAGACTGATATTGATGTGCGGCAGGGCAAAGGTCGTAAAGGTCACAAACGAGGGCGAAATGGTGGCACTGACCAGCAGGCCATAGCTCACGCACAGATAGATGACATTAAACAAAAGCATTCCCAGTGAGATCAGAAAGCTGGACAACAAGATCCGCCGGTAGTCCAGCTTCATGCCCAGCCTCACGAATATCTCATCCACCACGATGTTGTTCTGGATGATGCTCACCAAGCGCTGCCTTTTGAACATGGCAAAACCAAAGATGGTGGACATGGCCAGGATGCCAGTTAAACGTAGAGTTCCATCGCCCAGCCGCGTGATGTTTGTTTGAAAGAAGTATCCTATAATGGAGTCGCCTTCCCTAACAGATATTCCAAAGCACAGCACGAAAAACAGGAAGTGCACTATGCCGGCGATAAAGGAATACGTCGATGTCTGCACCTCCTTGCGTGGATTCAAGTTCAATCGAAACGGAGCCAGGCCCAAAAGGGAGATGTATGTCAAGGGTCGAAGAGCTTGAAACACATTATCTGCCTGTGAAATGCGCTCCCACAACTTTAAAGCCATTTCCAGTACAAGATTGTTTAAGAATCTTCGTGAATATATATATATATATATTTCTTAGTAAAAGCACTCAATATAGAACCACTTGAGATATATATTTATTTTTTATATATTTCTCTGTTGAAACGTCCACTCGATTCGCGTATTTAGCGCCAACTGACAGCGGAAGTCCTCGCTGGTCTTGTGACAATGATGATGATTGCCGTTGTGCCAACTGGAGCTACGGCTGATATATCATATATCAAAATCGTTAAAGGTCTGTCACACACACCTTCGCACACGTAATAAGCTAATACCGATAGCAACAAATATTTAATTAACCTTAAACGAGAGGGTGGGATCTGGGGTGGACAAGGTCGTTTAACAAACAAGTTCAACGTTTTCAAAGGAATTCATGACATTACCAGTTTTTTTACGTGAACCTTAGTACTCTGTTCTGTACTGGCTATTAATTACAATTGGCAAACAATTTATGGCAGGCATTAAGTGGCCAAAAGTTGCCAATTTGCTGAAGTTCTTTTTGGGGTACTTAGTATTAAGTAATTTGTTAGAGATAACAAAAAAAATGAATGTATATGTTTTGCATAATTAAATAAAATTAAAATATAATAAAATGTAAAATATTACATAATTTAAAAAATTGTGGAATTTTGATTTTTCATATCGAAAGATATATAAATAATTTAATAAATTAAGTATTGGACTTCCCTCTTAGTTTCTCTTTATAGAAAAAACTTAAATACCTTTAAAGATTATTTCCATTTATTACCAATCGTTGGCTTACATTGACAAATATTAGGTACTTTTTCAAAGCAACAACAATAATAACATTTACAAAAAATACACATTCTGCTGGACGTATTTTATATCATTTCACCCGCTCCATCAACTCCACATCGCTTTAATTCCACTAGAAAACCATCTACAACGTATGATTCGTCATATTATTGTAAGTGTCGCAGCAGGAACCATTCCCATAGCCATTGCTTGGGGAATTGGATGTGAACTGCAGCAAGATGATGAGATAGGTGGTCAAGGCCCCGCTGATCTATAGTAAAGGATAAAATTATTGTTAATTAATTATTATATTACTATCACAACAAGTTTTGTAAATTTAAACGTGGGACAATAAGTATTCTTTTTCTTAGTAAACTTGACCTACTTTTTACCTAGTTTTGACACAATTTTAGAGACTATTAATATCTCCCTTTTAATCACAATAATTAACAGAATAATGAAACATTTTTACTACTTTAAATAAGTTTTAAAAAATAAAAATATGTATAAACTCACCGTAAAATACAAAGTGCGATCAATATTAAATAATCCCGCTGCTGTAAAGTTAATTTTCAGGTGCATCAGCTGCATGGAAAATTGCTGTAGCTTTTCCTTGACCTCCGCACTCTTTGTTTTATTCATTAGTGAGTGCACTATGCCGCCAGTTTTCTCGCTTTTCTTTATAGCCCGATTGCTGCCCTCGACAATTGACACAATGGCAATCAGATACAAGATCATTTGACACGAGAAAAACGTAACAAATTCCACAGTCTTGAATTTACTTTCTCGCTTCGATTTGCCCAGCAAAGTTTCCAGGACATAGTAGGCATCAAAAACAATGATTAGAAAGGCTATGGAAATAATGGTCAGCAGTTGATAGGTGAAATATTTGTTGGCCGTGGCCGCAGCCTCGCAGATCAGATGATGTATCTCCATGGATTCCTGTATTATTTCAGCGGGATCTTTGGTCACAATGGTGTACATCGAGAAGGAGTCCAGACACTGAAGAGAGCGTTGCTTTTGGGTAACTGCCTTTATGCTTCGTGAGTCCCATTGATGAGCGAGGTTTTTAAGGACCTGTAACAAGATTAAATAAGGCAATATATTAGTTTAAAATCTTTTAAATCTTATCTTATTTTAACCTTATTCATAGCACTTAGATATATGCGCAGTTTGATGAGTAAATTTCCCGTCAGGAAGCAAACAGCACAGACTATATAATGCGGTGAAAAATAACTCATCACCGAGGATACCGAGAAAGTGGCCGCATCCCTAAAGCTGATCATCAGAAAACTGACAGATGTATAGGCAATGGTTGTGCCCACTAAGAACATGATTGATCTATTCATTTTCCTAGCTGCCGGTATTTGATGCAGAGCCACGCCCACTCGCGGAAAAGCCTCTCGTTCGAGACCATCGAAAATTTCCATCACTTCCACAAGTTTCCTGCGCTTCAGTAGTGATATCAGAATTATGGTTATTATCCCCAGCATTCCGTCTATCCTCTGCAGACCATCTATAACACTGGATACGTCCGTGAGAAAGAAGTTGGACATTAGGGAATGGCGATCTATGGCGCTGTACACGAAATTTCCCGTATAAATGACTATTCGGACAAAGATCGTCGCGTAGCCGAAATAGGAGTCTGTCAGCTGTCCCTTTCCGGCGGAACTGGTCACATAATAAGGCACAATCCCGAGCCAGAGGGCAATGAACAGGGTTGTGCGGTAACAGGTGAAGACGTCGTGTGGACGCAACTTCTCAACCAATCGACTGAAGAGCCACATGGCGTATGAGTATTCTGTTCAGTCCATGGACTCGCCACACACAAAAGCCGGATAGGAATCTCCTCTAATAAATTAAAAAGCTTCAGCCGATAATCTTCAGTGCAGTTAATTAAGCAGACAGCTAAAGCTGTCCATTAAACCAGGTTGAAGTGACATAATATTGATTAAAGCAAGAAATGTATTAATTTTTTTAACAGAAATGGAAATGTTGGTTAGGATTTGTTAGTTAATTGTATAATAATGGGGAATATTGATAAAGAAATCGTAATTCATTCCACAGAAATAGGAATATTAGTTAATAAACACTATATTATAGTATAGAAATGGGTAAATTGGTCAATAAATATTTATTTTTTAAATGTTGATTAGAAATGTAAATATTTGTTAGAATATTTTAGTTCTTTTTATTATAATATTGAATATTAGTTAAGGAATCGGAAATATATTCACAGAATTAGGACAATTAGTTTAGCAATAAATTGGTAAAGAAATATTATTTTTTGTCAAAATAATTTTTAATGTTTGTAAATATTGATTCTGGCCATAAAAATGGGAATATTGTTTGAGATATATTAAATATGTTTAAAATTAATAGTAATATTAGCTTAGTAAAATTAATTTCTAAGACAAAAAGGCGAGTATAGCTTTGAAAATATTATATCTGAATGCACACATGAAAATTTTGATTACACAAAAATTTGAAATAAGGGTTAGGAAATATTAATTTTCATTAAAGAAATGTTAATGTTGGTTAAAAATAATAAT
Organism: Drosophila punjabiensis; assembly: GCA_008042585.1. NCBI lineage: Eukaryota > Metazoa > Arthropoda > Insecta > Diptera > Drosophilidae > Drosophila > Drosophila punjabiensis. The sequence goes on from VNJR01007445.1 coordinate 43,602, forward strand.
TTTACCCACGAAAAGAAAGTATTAGCTTCCAAATATTAACTCTAACTACACAAATGAGAATATTGGATAATTAATACAATTATTTATAATATTAAAAGAAGTATTAAATAATACAAAAAAATATAAGTTGAAGATTTACCCTTAATAAATGATATACTGGTAAAACAAACACTTGAACTTGATTATATCTTCGTAAACCAATATCTTTACTGTTGTTTATCCAGTTGCCAGACCATGTTCATTAATTAATAATTTCCATTTATATTATTTTTGGTAAAAAAATAACCTTAAAAACCAATAAATAAACCCCTGTTTCCCATAACATTTACCAACCTTATTAAGCACATCAAAGTGCTGCCACAGACGATGCAAGTTAGCTCCAAACAGCATCACAATGCTCAGTAAAAATATTTGGGGCACATAGAAGGCCACTGCCGCCGTGTAAATGGGTCTGACATCATTTCGCAACAACATCCACGTAGAGCTGATCAAGTAGGCCAGTTGAACACTCGTTATGAGAAAAATTTTAAAGTGTCTCAATCTCATGATGGCCGAGTAATTAAAGCAGGCACCCAAGTTCAAGAAACGATCGTCGATAAAGGATATGCGATCCCAAATGCGAATCAGCAATCGAACTCGAATGCTGCTGCAGAGGAACAGGATGGACATTCCCGTCATTCCAATGAATTTTTGGAGAGAATCTCCCACCTGGGAGATTTCCGATTTAAAAAAGTATCCCACAATGCTCTGCTGTTCAATTAGAGCCGACAGGAAGCAGTAGCTAAAGAAACTCAACTGGATGAGGGCATTAAGGTAGCCAAATTTACTCAGCTGGAACTGCCTTTCACCTGCCTGACCCCTCAAACGAAAGGGGGTCAGGCCCAGCAAATAAGTACAAAATAGTAATGTTTGCTCTGCCCCGAAGGCATCTCGAGGACTGAACAATTCCCGATACAAATTATACATTTTTGTATATATTTTTCTTCCGAAAGAAATCTATTTTTTCACAGAACTAATCCTATTGAATCCCTTACATCTCCTTTTATAGCTTAACCCCGTAACTTTGTTCAGTGATTAGTTTTTAAAGTATTTATGACCCACACCTTGGTGGTTGTCGTCATGGCTGGTTAAATATTATACGTTTTCCAGCGCTGACAGCTCGGTAATGGAAACCCGTCCATCACCCACCGACAAAGTTCCCATTTAATGGCAGTTTATGAAATAATATAAAAGTTCGTCTGGTTCGGGAGTTGTTTTTGTCTTGGTCAGTTAGCAGGTTGGGTCATGGTCGGTGTTTGTGTGAGCTAATTAATTTAATTGAATCAACTGAGTTTAATTGAAAACACTTTAAAGACTTGGTTAAACGGGGTTGGGAGGATATGTAGTTCATGTCATTATTTTTAGCGTCCTTTGGGGAGTAGTATCCTCATTTAAATAATTACGACACATTTTTTGGGCAAGCATTGAAAATAAAGTATGAATGAAACGGGACTTTATGGACTCACGGGATAAAACCCGAAATATATAGACAGGAAAAGTTTGATATGATATATAGAAAAAATAATGTGTCACTTTCATGTCAAAAAATATCTTAAACCAAATGTTTGGATATAAAAAAATCACCTTTAACGTTAAAAGATTTAAATTATCGATTTTATACAAATAATATATTCAATCTATCTATCGGCAAAAATATTGCGCTTAATTCTATCGAAAATATCGTAAACTCTACTATATAGAAAATTAGAAAATTTGATGTTAAAAAATGAATGTACTCGGAAAAATGTATTAAACGTATAAATTGAATTTAGTCTATTCATTAAGTTTATGCTAAACTTTGGTATATCCTTAAAGTATATAAATATAAATGGTAAGATCAAATTTTATTATTAAAAAACATTATTCTCGAATAAGTTTATTCAAATTAGTTATCGAAGAAATATCGATCCTATATCATATATTGAGAATAAAATTAAAAATTAAAATTAAAAAAATTATTGTAATGAAAAAGTTGAATTTATCAGTAATTTATTGATATTATCGAAAATGTGAAATGTACTTTCCTCATTTTCGATTATTTTGGTATGTTATATCAAAGAAAATATCGATTTCTCGCAGCATTATTTCCAACTAAATGTATCGATTATACACAATTTCTCACGTAAAATATAGATATTTCGATCAAATTAAACCTCTAGCCCCTAATATTTTTCACCTTACCTTATTGACCATCACTAGTCGCATTTCTACCAGGTAGGTGAAGCAGGTAAAGACCGTTATAGACATGGCTATAACCGTATGCTGGATGAGGAAGGTAAAGTGCAGGGCCAAGGTGGGCCTGACCAGCGAGGAGTACAGCACGGAGAAGGTGCCGCAGGTGAACAGAAAGTTGACCAGGAACATAGAGATCAGGATCATATAGCTGAAGCGGAGCACCTTGCTGTACATGATCTTAATGCCCATCGTCTGCAGCTGGACGTCCATGGTGTGGAATTTCTGGAGGCAGCGCTCCAGCCGATGGTTCGGTATAATGGCCGTCAGGTAGATGACGGTGACACCGATAAAACCACTCACGATTTGCATCATGTCCCCGAAATAGGTGATGCGCGAACGAAAGAAGTAACTGGCCACCGATTCGCAGTTATTGTATATCGTGAGGCTATAGCAAACGGTATAGAGTCCAATGTGCAACAGTTCATTCACATATCCAAAGACGGTCCTCTTGATGGTCCTGCGACCCGTCTTGCTGTCGCAGCTCAGGTAGAACGAGGTGAGACCGTGCATGTAGGTCACGTGGAAGAGCGGTCGGAGGCACTCGTAGAGATGCTTGGCGCTCATAAATTGCCAGAATCTGCGACGCAATGGTTGACACAGTCCGGTGGTCACTTCTATCTCCACCGTATCCACAGGATCCACGGATGACGTCGTCGTGGTATTCTTTGCTCCTTCTATATCCATGTCCGCTTCGTTTGAACTCCAGCCAGCGACTGACGCCGGGGACCGCAAATGATTTGCATTTTACCAGAAGGACGTCTCCCGGAAGGGTCCTCCCCGCGAGGTGGGGCCCAAGCAAAAGTAAATAATTTTCCCATTTTTATACGCGTTCTCCGGGTCTAGACGAGTCGCTCTCCGCTGTCGGTTGTCCGCTGTCATGTTGCGACCATTAACCTATTAGCTTAAGCTGTTGCATTTTAATTAATGGCTCTGACCGCCAGGGGAGATAATTCCCCAGGGTAAACCCACGATTTCCCCCTAACATATACAGGGAAGTTTTTTTCGGATCAATGAATGGCTTTTTCTTTCTTTTTTTTGCCCACTTTTATTGAAGAGGCTCTCCATTCCATAAGCCTAATTAATTTCATGGTTTCCATGAAACGCACAAAATGAATTTATGTCAATTGTTCAGCAGGACATTATGGTTATTATTATGTATATAGTACATCCTTTTCGTCCGATGAGATTTGGTTAGTTAACCATGAGTTACAGCCGCCATAAATATGACATCGAAAGGAACTCATTTGTTTTATTAGTTACGAGGGGTCAAACGGGTTCGTCAGTTGATTTAGATAAGGCGCAAAAGGGGCATAATATGATTGGGGAATTTATGCAGATTGAAATTCTTGGAAAGCTGAATAATTTGAATATTTTTGTCTTTAAAAAAGAGCTTAGAGTAAAAGGGTGTAAAAAGAAAATTGAATATGTAAAAGTTTATATTTATAGAAGAGACTTTTTAACTGAGAAAAGTTTGTAAAAGTAAACAAAATATTTACTAGTAAAGGAGAGTGTTTTAAAGATTTCTTTGGGGCTTTAAATAAAATGTTTAAGTGAATAAATAATATTCTATAAAATATAGAAAAACAGACTAAAGGAGAGTTTATTATTTATTTCTTTACAAATTCACTTTCCTGGGAATAATTTCTAAAATGTAATAAAATATAAACTACTAAAGTAAACTATTTAAAGGTGTATGTAGTTTTTTAAATAAAATGCTTTAGTAACTCTAAAATTTCCTATAAATTATTAACTCAAGCCTTTAAGTAGGCTACACATTTTTAGCGTAATTTATTCTATCCGCCAGTTGTTGCTACCGGAAATTAATTTACTTAGCCAAACGTGAAATTTAATCCACTTTTTTATCAACAAAACTGACCACACTTGTTGACCAAATAGTCTAGGCCTAGTTATTTGCCTTTCCCCCCACCAAAAACGAGACAAACTTAATTACTAAATGTGTCACAGCGAGACATAACCAACGATCTATGAGCATTGCCTTTATATAATATTTTCGCACTTGATTTGATTTATGATTGAGATATTGGGGTGATGGAATAATTCCCGCCAAGCTGTCTGCCGTTGGCAAAACGTAAACATTGAGCTGTACTCACCTGATTGATGATACTGAGGCGACGCTCGAAACTAAATGCAATCACGCAGAATAAACAAATCGCAATGGAAACGACCGTATGCTGCAGGAAGAATGTCATGCAGACGCAAAAGGATGGCGTGACATTCAGGGAGACCAGCAGCCGGAACACACCCACGAAATACACTCCCAGGATTAAGAGCTTAAAGACCAGCACCAATATGGAGTACCGGAAAATCCGCGAGTACTTGACCCTTATCCCAATATTCGAGAAATTCGTATCCAAACTATGCAGTATGGTCAGTGTTCCCAGCAGCTTGCAGCGCTTCAATATGGCCGAAGTGTAGATCACAGCTCCGGCTATCAGGCCATTGAAGATCTGCAGGCGATCCCCTATAGTGGAGATCTCCGTGCGAAAGAAGTAGCCCACAATGGACTCTCCCTGGCGCAGAGACGAGATATAACAAAAACCGCACAGACATATGTAGATGAAGATGTTGAAGACCCCGAAACAGGACATCTTCAGGTAGGACTCGCCCATCTTTTTCTTGACCACATGGAAGGGTGTTAGTCCGTAAAGAAAAGTCAGAAAGAACAGAGGACGCAGTGCCTCGTACACCTGCGAGGATATAAAATATTTGCGTACTCGTCGCAGCGCGGACATAATGCCGAAATCGAAGCTATATACCGGAAACCGGAAATAAAAAATAAAAGCACAGCGCAAAACACAACCGTTCGGGTGAAGGATTCAACGCGAACTGGCTGGCAAATGGCAAAAAAGAGGGAAAATAACGACAGCCGAGTGAGGGATGCAAACGAAGTGAGGAGGCCATAAACGACAGGATAAAGGAATCAGGGGAGAAGGTTGGGTGAAGTGGTTCGAAGAGGATATAAAAAAAAATATAGAGTAAAAATGCCGTCTGCGGAAGTTGTATCCGGCGAAGGCTCATTATCACGTTGTCTAGGATTTCCAACAACAAGTGGCATTCGATAGCAACAAGTGTTTTCACTTTCCCCACTCCAGCTTAATGCCAGTGATGGCAATTTAATGTATATTTTAAATATATTTAAAATGTATTATTTAAAATAATTGTTTTTTTAACAGAATAATGAAAACTAATAGCCAGAAAAATCTCTTGATGAGAGAAAATAAAAAAAGCATTAGAACAACAATTCTTAATTTTAAAGCCTATCTTGAGGCTTTGATTTTTAGGTTATTAATTAGGTTAAATAAACTTTTTTAAATTTTAAAAAATATTTGCAGATTTTAGGTTTAAAGTAGTAAGCTTAAACCAACTTTTAAAAGAAAAAAAAAGTTGTATATATTTTACAAAAAAAGCCAAAAATCAGCATCACTGTTCTTGTGTCCTTGTAAAAGATGCCTCGATTTAATTCAGTTGTCAGACTTTCATAAAGATAGCTCCTTCAGCAAGTGTGCGAGAATCCTTGTGTGTGTGTGCTCCGTGACGGGCAATTCATTATCTTCATTATCGAAGGACTCTAGAGTCTCGTGTCTTGGGTAATCGCATATCTGGTCACACTCGACTAATGTCTGGGATATATGGAAACGAAGATGGAGGATGCAAATGGTGGGGGAATGTGTTCCTGGCCATTGGTTGCGCCATAAGCTGATCGAATTTCCCTGCCTTCTTGTGCACAGGGATTTACTCTGATTGACAGGTGAGATAGATGATGATTGGATGGGGAAATTCCTTTGGGAAAACAAGCTTAAAGTTATGACTAAAGTGGCGTAGGGTATGTACTTTTTGTTTATAGTATTTTAAAGACTCAATATAGGCTTTATTTTTATTACTCTACCTATAGTATCGAGTCATAACCTTTCAAAATTATATATAAAACGGAAAAGGGACTTCCAATATTCTTTCCATAGATCACTCACCCTATGCAGACACGTTAATCTCCTCTGAACCGATCTCGTCATCAGGCAGAACATGCATATGGTAATGGAGGTAACCATGAGCTCGAAAACCAATAAAAAAGTAAGTTGCCAGGAGGCATGGACATCCATTTTGGACAAACACACCAGGCAGGTGGTTAGCAGAAAAGCATCCACCAGGATGACTGATGCTATAACTAGGATCACCAGACCCTGGACCGTGTTGAAGTTCACCGGACACCTGAGCCGCTCCAATCGCTGATCCACCTCGTTCATGGTGCAAACCGATCTCAGGAAGTGTTTGCGCAGCAACAAGGGCACAATGAATGTGAATATGGCCACTATAATGCCTCCAACATCGTGCATCCGAGTGCTGTACTGGGAGACGTGGTTCCTCATGAAATATCCAATCAGACTCTCGCCGGTCATGTTGATGTGGATGTAGCAGTAGGCGAGCAGCAGCCACCGGGAGATGGCATTGACGAATCCATACCAGGACTGCTCCAGGGAGCACTCTCCGAGGGAGTTTCGGCGCACGAGGAATGGGGTGATGCCCAGGCCAAAGGCGATGGCCACCATCAGGTTGATGGAGCCGTACCAGTCCCGGACACTCATCCAGCTGCGCAGCTGGCTCCGAAAACTACGGACCGTATCCAGACCGTTGCGGATCATCGTTGCACTCTGAATAAATTCGATTTCAACGCCTAATTGAGGTTGCGTCATTTCGTTTGAGTGCTCTTCTTATCGGAGATAAACTGAAAAAGATATCATACACAGAAAAAAATGTATTTATGTCTTTAAAAAATTATAATTTATCAACTTTATCATTTGAATATTGATTATATTATCTATTTTTAATTATTTGATATATTTGATAAATTATGTTATCATATAATATATCAGTATATTAAGTTATTATTATAACTGATAAAGTTAATATAGAGGTTAAGACTTAATAAGTAATATTTGATTTCAGTGTGATAATTTATTTAATGTCTTTGATTTAGTTAATTTTATTTTTATATTCGTTTTCCTGTGTAATAACCTGTGTTGGCCCTTTAGTGAAGCCTTTTATATAATTTGCTTTAATCGATAATAGTTATATGCCAAAGGGTTAAGGGAATCTTCACCCACGAGCCACAATCTACATTTGATCCGGTAATTACTAGTTTACTATTACACAATAATAATATAATTATAAATAACAATAAAGTAGTCAATTAATTTTGTGTCCCTTTCAAGTTTTTAACATATAAAATCATATTATTATCATATATATATTATTTCAACTATTAGATCCTTGTGTCTTTTGTATTAAAAATTCAAAAATAATCTTGAAATTTTACTCCCTAAAATTATATTTCATTTTAATCTAAAATATTTACAAGCCCCTAATATTATATTACCAAGCAACCCCAAAAATGTAACCAAATTACAGGTCATCAAACCAGAACTTATTCAATTCCTTGTTACAATACCGTCACGGGCTTAATTCTTGCGAAAGGCAAACGAAAGCTCAGTAGCAGCAGACGCAACACATAAGTCCACATTACCAAATCTTGGCAAAATACAAAAAAAAAAAAATAGACAAATCCCCAAGAGACAACAAGCTGGAGACCATCATCTTCAACTGCTGCGCCGGCAAAGTTAACAATGCAAACGAGGTTGCACAACGGATTCCCCCCGGTTTAATGAGCCACCAGCTCCCAGCTGCAGCATCGTGCTTTAGTGCATTAAATCATGTGTCTGGCTCAGAATTTTTGTCGCACAATTTGGCTAACAACACTTCAGCAAATGCCAGTCAAAACAATAACAGAGTGGCAGAGGGTCTGCTTCGGATTCGTTTTCAGCCACAACAAAAAATTCTGGCAGCAAGCTCACTTCTCTGACAATGGCGCCGGCATTAAATAATACGCATTCAGAGATTTGATACAACTTTTTTGTTTATTTTTTCACACGTGCTACGCAATGCCAACACTTTGTATATGAATAAATGGAAAATGTGCAAGAAAAGTGCATTAATGTCACAGCTTTTGCAGGGAAAAGGAAAGTCCTCTTAACAATTTCTGAATTGAGTTGGTAGTTAAATTTAAACCTTAAAAAAGGATTGAATTATGTTAAAATACTTTGTAAATTTTATATTTAAACAAAGCAAATAATTAAATAGTTTCTTTATTAATAATAATTAACATCAATTTAAATATGAAAGTCTTTAAAATAAAATCCTTAAAATTAATCAAGAAGTAATCATTTATTTGTCAACATTTCTTACAAAATATTTTGTATATTTTGAATTTTTTAATTTAATTTGTTTGTGAATATTTTTTACAAAAAAAAATAAGTATTTTTTATATTTCTTATTCTTTATAAAAATATTTATAGTTAAGTATTTAAGGAAATACAAAATCTTTTCAAAAACTTTGACATATAACATTCGAATTCCTGATTGAATGAATCACCTAAATATTTACTAAACGTTTTTATTTAATCAAAAAATATCTTTCTTCAATATCCACTTTTTGAACTTATAAACAAATCCCCTTTATTTATTCAATTTAATAAAAACAATGACCATATCGGCTTACCTAAATAAATATTGTGCCAAAAAATTAATATAACAAACAAAACAATGCAAACATTTTTCCCTTGACCAAAACTGAAATGAACCAAACAATTATTTGAACAATTATTTGAACAATTTTGGATTCCAAGCGATTTGATGCGAATTTATTTCAGGGCCAAAACGATGAAGGCTTTCCTCAATTGACAAAAAAATAAGCATCAAAAAAGTATACTTATAAGTTATAAGTTATAACCACACATAAATGAATTAAATGATGGTTGATGGCGGAAAATGCTTTGGATAATCGTCGGCTGACCAAAAAAGCAAACCTCTGACATTTTGGCCATCGAAAAGTGGCGAAATAGTTTTTTGGTTTTTCGTCTTTTACAGAACCCAAGGTGCCGACGCCACGTGATGCGGTAAGCAGTCAAAGTCAGTCACTGGGTTATGGTAACCTCAAAAAAATACATGCATATATATGGTATAAAGCTATATATAAAGCCCAAAAAGCCATCGACATCTACATTCGCTGAGAGGAAAAGAAGAAGTTAATTAGCATCAGGCGCTCAGCCCAAAGTTAATTATGTTATGTTATTGTAATTTATCATTGTTTACGCTTTGTGCCCGCACTTCTTTTCAGGCAAATAGCCAATTTTCCCAAGACTTCACCTGTCCCTGGTATCAAAAATATATATAATTACGTATTGTCCAAGATAACTCATTTAAAGTGAAGCAAAATTCTCATTGAGTGCTATATAAAATTGTAGTCTAAAGATTTTTAGTAATTTTATTTCTTAAGAAATAGTAAGGTATTATGATGGTGAATAATCTCTAAATATTTCCTCTTATTTCTTTGTTAATTTGTTTAAAGAAATCAAAAGTGGTGTAATTTTAACTTTAATAAAGCTACTAATTTCTACCTTTTAATATAGTTCAATTAGAAAGCTGCTCTTAATTACATGTTTGTATCAGAGTAATTTCTGTTTTATTTAATGCTAAGCCACCTGTACTTCAAAAAGGTAACCACACATTTAAGGCTCTCAATCAAAATAAAACCCATTTTATTACAAACATTACAAATATTTTTTTTTGAGCCCGATAAAGAGTTTTTATGTCAATCTAATGATGACTGACTTTCCTTTGGCAATCGCCACGCAATGCGAATGTTGCGTAAGAAATCGCTACTCAAACAATGAGCCCAATTGTAATTAAAAAGTTTGGGATGGGAGATGTCAAATGATAGATTAAGCGACCCAATTATGAGTATGTGGCACTGAGGCTGCGTGGGATTTCGTTGTTGCCAATTTCGTGAGATATGTGCCGAAGGAAAGTGAAATTGCAGGCAATGGAAAATCACAGTCCCACACCAGTCGTGAGCCATAGCTGAGGGCCATAAAGTATTAGTATCCATATACAGTACAGGTTCGGTAGAGGGAATTTATTTAAATCAAGGATTTGATGGAAAAAAAATTCAATAAAAAGTTATTTCTAACATATTAAATAATAATAATTAATTAATTAACAAAAAATTAAAATTAAAGATGGTTATTAAGAATATAGATTAGGAATGACACAAAATATTGAAATCTAGGTATTAATCGATATGTTCACCTTGCGATATATGTGCAATAAATTTGTATCATGCTCTATATTAATTTTTTTTTGTCAAAAAAGAACTTCCACTTAATTTTAACTACCATTATTCAGAATATAGTTTCAAAGATGACAAATATTCTCCATAAATAAGACGAATAATGGAAAATAGAGAATATCGATACTTCAAAGTAAAGTACGATATCTTTCGATACGTATATCGACTTTTTTGCCAAAGAAAAACTTTCACTTAGCTTTAACTACCATTATTCAAAATATAGTTTCAAAGATGACCGAAATATACTTAGTAAATAAGAGAATATCGATACTTAAAATTAAAGAACGATATCTTTCCATACGTAAAATTCCGAAATACATGTGTACATCCCTTGATCATGTTCTCCTTCTAAGATAATTTAAAATATAAATTGTATTGCCTATTATAAACTATTAAAAAGTAACCAAAAATATTTTACATATACCTTAGAAGAATTATTTTCAAGAAATAATTATTGAAGTCTATCATTTCGAGTGCCCACTGTAATGCTTTTACGAACGCTATATCCATGACGCCTAAGGTCTCTCGTACTTAACTTCATGGTAAGCGGTAAGCGGAGTTTTAAATTTTTTATTGTTGCTCCGGCGGCGAGACCTATTTTTAATTGTTACTCGCCTCTGGGTAACCCATTCGCATGGAGCACGGAGCATGGAGTGCAGATCTAATTGCAGCCGCAGCCATGGATATGCCTTTTGGATTGTCTGTCTGTCCATTTATTTCGTTCGTTTTCGGGTGTTATTTTGTTTGTGCGGCGGCCTTTTGCCAGTCAGCGTTCTTCAAGTTCAAGTTCGGGGCTCCATCATTTGGCGCTGTTCGCACTTAATGATTTCACACATCTGCTGCTCCGGCTTCAGTTTCGAGATCGCCTGTTTCGGATATTCGGATGCATAAATCACTTAGGCAAATGCGTTCAAAGTCACAAGCAAAATCAAATTCAAGATACACTAAGGCAGACATATTTTAATTAGTAAAATGTATCGTATGCTTCACTGGGCAGAAAATAGAGATTGTGTTTATAATGAAGCATTTATATTTAATTGTTTAATCAAATAATTATTTATTATTATAGTGCAATAAAGTAAGAGATTAGAGATCAGAGATTATGAAATTGATTGGATCTCCAGATCGCAGATCTATCTTAACAGCTTTGATATAATTTGGAACGATTCTGTAAATTCTCAGATACGAAAGTTTACAATAAGCATTTCCATTAGGAAATTTCAGAAGGTCTTCATTTATTTATAATTATTATTAAGCAACTGATTAACTCCACAGATCTAGGGTAGACTATAAAACACTTATAAAAAAAATGCACGGCAGATGTACCGGCAAATTGTGAAGTGATTGCGAATCGATTTGAAGTTGTTGGCTGCCAGCCACTCCACCGCACTTGGCACATGTGGAAAATGCAATTAAATTTAATTTACTGAACGACCTCCCATTGGATAGCATCGGATGCTGCCATATTTTCATGTTTTATGTATGCTCGAAATGCAATTTGAAGATGCGCTCGAGGTGCGTGAGAGGACACTTGGGACAGATCAGAAGCTGAATCGCCTTGTAGGGGTGAACTTGAGCCGAGAAGCATTGGAGTTTCCAAGCTCTAAACAGTCGACGTTATTAGGCAATATTTTGGGCTTAGCACAATGAAAATTAATGAATATTATTGTGCTCTCATTAGGCAAATCAGAAAAATAACATTAATTAAGCCGAGTGTAGGCCCAAAAAAATAAATTTTAAACCATTTAAGCAAAAGTATTTATTTGTTTATTTTGACTATTTCTTTGCTGCCCTTTTTTGCTCGCTTCTTCAACACCTTTTGGCTAATGATGAGCAAATTGTGCCGGAAGCAATTTGAACCTCTATTGATTTTATTGACACCGTTTTGCTTTGTACCGGAGAAGCCGAAAAAATATTCAATTGTTACATAAGTGTATTGTACAAAATCATCATATAAAAAATATACAAAACAAAATTATGACAATAATTAAATTTAACCCCGCGGGGGCTCGGCTTAACTCAAGGCAATTAAAATAAAATCATACACAAATGCATAATCATTTCTTTAAACAAAGCTTGTAACGGTTATCGATGGCTTTTTGCCTTTTCACACTTATTTATTGCCGTTGCAAGAACAACAACAACAACAACACTAAAAAAAGATCGCAAAGCCAAACAAAAGACTCAGGCAGCGAACTCGTTCGCGAACATGTTCGAAGCTTCAGAAGATGCACTCAAGCTGCAGCTTTTGGCCAAGTCGAAGCCAAAAACCAGTAGCCCAGTGACACATTTATGGCGGCAGTAGCCGCAACTGTCGATTTACGGCCCCCAAACTCAATTAGCCATCAAATGCATACCATCGCTCGTTTAAGCCAAGCCTCCAAAGCCCCCTTTGGGTTTAAGCCACCACGCTCGAACATCGAACATCGCCAGCGATGATGGCTTTTGCTCGTTTTGGTTTGTTTTGCTTTTTGGGGACAGGCTATAAACCGTGGCAAGATCGTCAGTGCGTTCAGTTGGTAAAAGTGAAGCGTTGCGTGCGGTTGTTTCCCAGGCAAAAAAACCACAACCTCAGTTGAATTTCGAGTTCTTACAGCTCCGTTCGTGTCGTTTTGCGCCGATCTAAAAGGTGATTATCACACATCACAAACTCATATCCATTAAGGACAAGTGACTGCAAAAAGAGTGTAAAGTTTTATTTAAGAAATTAAGAAGAATTATTTCATCGAAAGAGATAGTTTGTGTTTTTGTCTCTGACTAGTTATTGTAAATTGTGTACTTGCTAAGTGGGTCAGTTAGTAGAGTTGCAGTTTTAGTTAATTAAATTATTTTAATTTTCAAAGTTTTTGGTTTTTGAAACTTAAGATTTTAAGCCTGTTAATGTAAAATACAGTTTTGCTTTTTTATTTTACACTTTGAATATTTTTTATCCCTTTATCTTTGTTTTGATTTTTATATGTTTATTAAAAGGTTTTTTTAACAAGCTTGTGAAAATAATCTTTAATGTTGAGGTATTTTAATAAATTATATTTTAAAGTCAAGCATTTGTTAAAAAATGTAGACCTCTCTGAAACCCAATTTGAAACCTTAATTTGTTAAATTTTTGTGTGAGATATTTTTATAAAGCCAAGGTTCAAAATATAATATGTATCATATTAATGTTATTCTTAATTCCTTATAAAAAAGAAGAGATTGAGTTCACATATTTTTAATAAAAAAAATGTAGTAGTACATTAATATAATATAAATCTAAAAATTTTTGAAAATCAAATTGTTTTTTATCAAAACATTCTTGGTAATCTTATAATAAATTTCTAAAATATTCTCGTATTAAATATTCTAGATCCGCTTTTTCATATTTAAAAATTAAGATTGCAAGTTAAATGGCTTGAATATCCAATGGGAGGTCGGCTAGATTATTTACTCCTTTTTTATACAAATAAATACCAAAACTTACGCAAAACATTAACTATACAACAAGGCTTCAAAACATAAAAAGTTTAACATTTCAATACCAGCTGGCAAAAAATTTTTAGTTATTGCCAACTTAAGTATGACTTAGAATAGTTTGTTTGACTGACAGTGATAAATAATTTGTTCTCCAAAGTTCTGAACAAACGAACCTAAAATAATTCTGTCACAATGCATTCTGTCAGTTTGAAGAGCAAGGCAAACAGTGTGAAAAATGTTGTTAGTAAAGCCAACAATGATGGAGTTCTTTTTACTTCATTTACTTTTTTTTATTATTTTTTATTACCAAGCATGCCCTCGTTTTGGCCTGTTTTTTTCTCGCCCACTTGCCACCCCCAGGGCCATGCATTGAAGCAGAAGATTACGCAATATGTGGCAGTGCAAATGAGTGGAAAATCTAATTTTCCAGCAGCAACAGCAGCAGTAGCAGTAGCAGCCGCAGCATGCAAATATTCGGGCAGTAATTACCAAAATGTCAGGCAGCTGCTACTGCTACTGCTACTGTTGCTGCAGAATGTTTTTGGGGTCGTAAAGTCAATAATAATTTTATGACTGGCAATAAAGGCAGCTTGATAAGCTGACCTCACTTGAATGGTTATTTAAAATCTCAGCGCTGTGACAGGTCACCAGTTGAACAATTTCAATGCCACTTCCCATCGCAATTGCGGAGGAGGACTTGCAGCAGCAGCAGAGTCTGCAATCTCTGAAAATTCCAAAGTAGAAATCACCAGTCACGATTCCGTCTCCAATTGACAACAAAATAATTTATCTTCGCGGAATGCGGGAAAGTCTTTAGAGGCCAGCAAAAAAAAAATAAAGAAAACCAAGTCTCTCTGGGCTTCTCCTGTCACTTCATTGGATGGATTCTCTTTAAAGGAAAGTTAGCATTGCCCCTGGGCGTGTCTTCTCCGCCCCCCCTTTTTTTTGCGAGTGAATTTCTGGTTTTACATATGCCAATTTTCTTAGCTCTTCAGGATGAGTGACAATTTTCTGAATTCTGAATTTATTGCAACTTCCATTTGCTGTTATGATTATGGGTGCGAAATAAGAAAATAATAGAGGGAATATACGGTTGCTATTTGATGAGACTTAAGTAGGGTTCCTTTTTTAAAACTATAATTTTGAGCATACAAAAAAATAATTATAACTTTGAGAGTTATGAAAATGTAGAAAAGTTATTTTTTCAATGCTTTCTAAGATTCTAAATCAATGTTTTGAAACTTTAAATCAATTTCACGATGCTTTTTATTAATAAAAAAGACAATAAATGTTTATAAAAGTAATACCTTGAAATACTACTCTCATAAAAATTACTTCATGTAATGTATTTTAATATCTTAATTTAAGGCATAAGACTTCAATCATATTTTGCGTCTTTTTTGAGCATTCAAAAGTTTTATAAGTATATCAGAGAATTTAATGTTGTATTGTAAATAATATTTGGTCAAAAAAATTAATATAATAAATATAGTTTTAAAAAATGCACAAAATATTAATTCTTGAAGGATATTAAATGAGTGCAAAAAGCTTTGCTGAAGGAACAACTGTTTAAAGTTACAATAACACATTTTTTCCCACATATATTGTATACTAATAATTAATTTTAGTCAGAGTTTAATAGAAAACAGATTTTGCAAAAGCATTAAACACTTAAATACCTTAATAATATTTTTTCAAAAATTCTATAATCATGCTTTGACGACGGTGTCTATTTCCCCGTATTTTATTTTAATGTTTTCCCTTCTGTCACTGGCTTGTTTATTTGGCCAACCATCAATTTGGGCAATTCATTAGCACCTGGCTACGCGGTTGAAAGTGAAGATGCCCAGACGCCTGAGAAGATTCCAAGTTGAAGCCTCTCACTATCCACTCCTCCTCCATCTGTGACTCCCCTGCCTACTCCTCCTCAACTGTCGCCTCCTCCTTTTTTCACCTGACGCGCTGTCAATATTTATTGATATGGCCTGAACATACATATAAATACATATTTATGCGATGACCAAAACGAACGAAGAAACATGACCATTTTCACTATCATTTCGCTTCATTGTTATTGTTTCCAGCGCTGACAGTGCACTGTGTCTGTGGCATTTTTGTGTTTTGCTCATCCGAGAAAACCAGTAACTCGCAGGTGCTGCTGATGCTGGTGACCAGTAAAAGTAATGCTCCTTCGGCCTGTCTGCTCCGCAAACTGGCAACTGCCGCCGCCGCTGTGCCGTTGACAGACTTTCTTCTACCGTCTGTCCAGTTTTTCTGCATATTGTTTACTCTGCTCTCGGCGGCCAGCGGCTTCTTCTTCTTCTTCGGGCCAAGACGCGACCAGACCAGATCTGGCCAAGACCAGACCCAGGCCGTGGCAATTAAAGCGTCGCCTTGGTTTCGATGCAGATGCATCCGCGTGAAACTTTCATAACGACAGCAGCAGCATCCTGCTCCCTTTTATTCCGCCCGAAAGAGGTCAAGTCGCTTGACCCAATGCCCGGATGTCGCAATCCATTCTAATTAGCATTAAGACAGAGTCTGCCTTAGATGCGGGCTATATCTAGATGCATCAAGGTGGGTTTTGTGGCTTGCAACAGGCCATCAAGTTGGCTTGCAGCAGTAGCAGCAGCAGCAGCAGCTGGCAAATCCGTCTTCTTAATAATTACTGTCATCGCTTCACGGTAAGGCGTTGCTTGAAATCAGAAACCTGAAACCCGTCTTGGTCTTCGTTCTACAAACGAGCTGCAAGTGCAAGTTTCTCGGTGGTTTCTCTAGAGAAATGCCTGCTTATCGATTGATTTCTAATTAACAGGAAATGGCAGAAGCCAATCTAGGTAGCAAACATAAAATTATATAGTACAGGGGAGAGAGAGAAGCTTGACAAATTCTGAAGCATTAAGCATTATTTTTAAGTTATTTTAAAACAATTTTAAGGTTTAATGGATTTATTGTAAATGAATTATGAGAATTACAAGTCAAAGTAATACCAAAGCGTAAGAATATAGATCTACACTTTGGAACTACTTATGGTAAAGTTCCTTTATAACAAAAAAATCATATATAGGTTTCCAACATTAAATTACATTGGTTTATTATAGACACGAGTTTCCAGCCGATTTTTGTATGTTTTTTTAATGGCAAATTTAACTTTATAAGATTTTTGTTAATATATCTGGGAGAAGGACAGGTCAAGGTATTATTTATGGTAAAGTTTTACCGAGAAAATAATGTTCTTGAAGTCATAAAAAGGATTACCATTGTGAAATTACTATAATAAAATGTTTAACTATAATAAAAAGTCATAATACGTTCATTACAATATTTATAAAATGTTTAAAGTTGGGATATGTAAAATTTATATTAATAAACAAAGATAGATAACTAAAATACTTTTGGAATTTTATAAAGACTCCTACATATACTGTCTTGATATTTTGTTCATAAAAATGTATAATTAAACAGTAACCTGAGCTGGACGCTTGCTTTAAAGTTTTTTGTTTCTAAACTAAATGAAGAGTAATCTTCATATATTAAAAATAAATAAAGTAAATATATTTGAATATTTAAACACCTTTTAAAACCAATTAAATATAATCGAATACCATTTGCCTTGGGCAGAATTCCCCTCAAAGTTACCTATTGACAAATATTTTAGTAACTCTTTTCGAACCCATACCACTTCTTCACAAGATTTAGACACCTGTTCCGCTCTGAGCGGCTAATGACAATTTTTTAGCCATTTACTTCACCTCAAAATGTGCTCGAGGAGGCGCGTGATACATAAATAAAATTTGCCTGCAATCTACGAGGAAAAATCTGGTAAAAAAAACCAGTTGCTTTAAGCCAAGCGCAGATCGCTGTAAAATGTAATGTATAAGCCGGAGATTAATTGCCATGTATGGGCTGGTGGGAGGGGTTAAAAAAAAAATAAAAATACAAACAACAAAATAATGTTTGGCAGATGCAACCACGAAGCCAGCACAAGTACGTACAAGTGGCTTGGAATTAATTATCTAACACAGGTTTCGGAGTCGGAATGCTGCACAGATGTGTGCTTGGAAAAACATCATCCAGCTAAGATTTCGACTGCTCTTTTTTTAAATTTTTTTTTGCCTTTGCTATTTTGTAATATTTATTTGGCTATTGAGCACGTTTTGAAGGTTGCTTTTTGCACGCCGCAAAGCAGGTGAATTATATAAAAGAGCTAACCATTTAAAGAGCCTAAAATCATCATTAGTCATTTAGCCATCAAAGCAAATGCCTTTCTCCCACAATTTATATTTACAAGTGCGTCCATTGAGGAGTTCAATAAAGGCAAATATTGCATAACAGAAGAAAACGAGACGCACTACAATACAAAAACCAAAAATCCCAAAAAAGAAAACAAAATGAGACAGAAATGAGAGCTACTTGGGGGAAGGCAAGTACCTTAAAAAAAAGGTGAAGACAATTGGTTCGGAAATATTTCGGCAGTTGCCAATGCCCTTACCCACGGCAATTAGCCGAAGTAAAAACAACCTGTACATACACCCATATGGCTTGCCTTTAATAGGAAGAGCAAATGAGGCAACGGAAATTCAAATTACAAAATTTACAAGCCGTGAAAAAAAAGGAACAACAAAAATAAAAGCATATGCAATTGCGCGTGGCCAAAACAAAAGCCAAAAAACAAAAACCGAAGACGACCAATTTTTTAGTTTCGGCCTGTTATCAGGCGGAAGAGTTTCGAATATTGGCCAGGGCGACCGATCCGGCAATATATAGTATATGTGTAATGCATGGCCATGGACGACGACAACGGGCCTCGAAGCCCCGAACTCGGGCAACTTTCTCCATTAACTGCGAGTATTTCTCCGCTTGGTATGCGCAAGACAAACTCTGGGCTCCGGCTGAGCCAGAAACCTGGCCTGCGTACTGGAATTTACCTCTGACTAATGGCCAGAGCATATGGAATGATTCCCAGCTGGCCAGCGGGGTAGTGGAAGTGGAAGTTCCTTGGCTTTGGCTAGGTCAGGTTTTATTTTTTTTTTGGGCTAGGTCAGTTACGGTTTGGTAACTTTATTTAAGGTCACTCACACAAGCTATTGATTGCTATTGATTCTGGGAAAAATAGAGTTAAGTCGGTCAATTCAATTTTTAGGTTGATTGATTTAACAGAAATTAGTTTTCAATTGGAATAAGATAACATTGATTATCTAGTATTTATATATAAGCTCTTAAATGCATTGATTTTTTATAATTATTATTTTAAATATAATGACAGTATTTATATAAATTAGCGATGGGCACAATATCTAACGTTTTGAGCAGCAATTTGAGCCACGGCGGGCCCTTCGCTGATATAAATAATTTATTTAATTCTTAAGTTGAATTTTTATATTCAGTGACTATCTTAGAGCAAAAGAAAAGATTTCAATATTAAAGATAATAATTACCGTTTTTATACAATTTTTATTTGAACTAAACTGAAAACTAAATTTAATGCATTTAACATAAACATCTTGATCTAAGAAGTATCTAACAAAATGTTTAAAAATGTATTATTTTATGATTGAATTATAAAGCAAGTTAACATTAGCTTTATAGGTATCTACTTTAATTTAAAATAAAGATTGAATAAATACCTGATGTAAAAAATCTCTTTTAACTTTCTTGGAAAATTCCTCATCATAATTTTAGTTAATTCATTTCTTCACTGAAATAATAGTGGCCCAATTTTCTTTTCAATCGCTCAGTTGAATCCCAATCATCAGTAATTTATTTTAACCAATTTGGTTAGTTAGTTAGTTAGTCAGAGATAATAAAGTCTTTTTGTCTAGCCTTTACACAGTTTTCAGCACGCGCTTCAGTCATTCCCCAGCTCAGATCCGCTAATTTAAATCCGGACCTGATTGCAAGTCGATAAATTATATAAGATGTAATTTTGATTAGTTGCCAGAACAACCAGTCGTCGTCGTTCATCAATGGACCCATAAAAATTTGCATACAATTTTCATGTTTAATTATTTTTTTTATGTACAAATTTATGTACAAAACAATAAAGCCATTTGCATAGGTACTAACTATGATGGTAGACTGTTGCCAAGCCGCATCTCTGTTGTGCGGGGAACAATTCTCACGTTACGAAATAGAAACCAGGTTGAAGGCCTCTCTCCGAAATGGAAAACTACTTAATTAGCCGAAATGGAGTCAAATTGTGCAAAATGACAATTGTAAGCGACAAATTCCATATACAAAACACACTCAAAATTGATCAAAATCGATGCAAAGCATTTCCAATCACTGATTTTGCATAAAAACCAAGCGAGACTCATCCAAGCGGAAATGGCTTTTTGGGTGGGGCCAAAGCAAAATCAGATCCATTTCGAGTCAAAATTGAATTTTCTAAACAGTTTTAGGCCGAGCTTAGCGGGTTAAGTCACTCTAGATTTGTTTCGGTGGTGTTGCAGTGCCTATTCCTTGATTTCTGAAGCAGAAATAATTTAAAGTAAATAAATATAAAATTGTTAAAAGATCTCTGTATAATTTTACATGTGAAATAATTGTTTTTATATTTATTTCTTTATTTTTTAGCTATCCAAATATGTCTGTGCTGCGTGCCCTGCTGCTGCTGGCACTGAGCGCCACCATGGCCCTGGCCCAGCGTCGTCTGGCCCTGCCGGATCCGAGGAGCTGTGCGAACCGTGTCCGCCATGCCAGCTACCGGGATGCCAGGGGCGTCTCTCACTCGTACTTCTTCAGCTGGGAGCATGCTCCCACCCGCAGCCTGGAGGTGGACTGGCTGGATGCCAGGAATATCTGCCGCAGGCATTGCATGGACGCCGTCTCGCTGGAGACTCCGCAGGAGAATGACTTTGTGAAGCAGCGGATTGCCAGGGGCAATGTGCGCTATATCTGGACCTCGGGCAGGAAGTGCAACTTCGCCGGATGCGACAGGCCCGATCTGCAGCCACCCAATGAGAACGGCTGGTTCTGGTCGGGATCGGGGGCCAAGATTGGACCCACCTCGCAGCGGAACACCGGCGACTGGTCGGCCACGGGCGGTTACCAGCAGCCGCAGCCGGACAACAGGGAGGCTGCCCAGGGCAATGACGAGAGCTGCCTGTCCATCCTGAACAACTTTTACAACGACGGCATCAAGTGGCACGACGTGGCCTGCCATCACATCAAGCCGTTCGTCTGCGAGGACTCCGACGAGCTGCTGAACTTCGTCCGCTCCCGGAATCCCAATGTCCGCTTGTAATTCTTAACTAGAGCCTAAGCCTAATATGGAGATGATAAAATTTACATATTTATGTAGCCTTAAAGGGAACATTGATTGGTTGATGATTGATTGATTAATTGATTTGACGATTGATTGCTTGATTCAGTGACTGTTCAATCCAACATTGATGGCTTCCAAAGCGCCTAACATTCGTTTGTTCGGTTTAGTTCTAAAATCCAAATTTGAATAACATTTTCTGTGTCGATCCGCGCATGATAAACAAAATTGTTAAATAATTTTAAACAAATTGTTAATAAATACGAAAATTGAACCCAACAGTGAAAGACGTTCTCTGTGTGTTTTGTTTTAAACATTTAATGCATATATTTGTATTTAGTACGATTTCACTAGAAAATGCATGTATGTAAATATATTGTATATATCCGCAGATCTGTTTAATAGGTATTTCCATTATCTGAATACTTTGGTAAGTTCTGTTTGCTTGCTGGAACTTATTCGTCTAGTTTTGTTACAACATTACAGCTAACTTTTAGGTTTAGAAATACATTTAAAATTAATAAAATTTTTTTTTAGCCATTTCGAGTTTTGAAGAAGACACAAGGTTAGCAGATTCGATCTAATAAAGTAACTGGTTCACACAATAATCTGGGGAATTATAGTCCAAATAATAATAATAATAATATACATTTTACAGGCTAAATTTACAACTAATTTCGGTTTGCTGTGTCTAAAAATATACATTTTAAGGAATTTCAAAATCCAATCTTTCAACATAAAAATCTAACAACAATCATTGTGGTATTAACCCTCTATGACCATTCTTCCTTGGCCTTAGGGGGTTTAACTTAAGCTAAGTCGTAGAAATTAACAAGTGATTTCTCGGTTAACTGGAACTTAGGGAACTTATAGTTCGGTTATCGGTTATGCATGTTGTGTGGAGTTCTGTGTGTTTATGTGGGAACTGTGGTTGTGGTGGTGGTGGGTGTTGTTGCTGGTATTTTGCTCAACAAAATACGGTCCTAAAAAACGGGAGAATTATAAAAAATGACGTTAATACAGAATGGCAAAAGCATTTAGGGGGAAAAAAAGCTCAGAAAACACATTGTTTTTTGGTTAGAATTTTGCATTGAGGCTTACGGTTAGTGTTTTTTTGGGTCGGATTAATAGCCACCACAATGATGCAGGGTTTGCTTTTTCGATTTTCGTGCGGGGTTAGTCACATGCGAGCCCCTTAGCCAAGTCTCAAACCGTAAAGCCCAAAAGTTGCGCTTTACCTGCCGCCAGACAAGTTCAACTTCAATTTCAATTTCAAATCAACTTCAATTTCAACTTCAACATCAAACAAGGAAACACCAAACACGTCTAGGTTACGACTAAATACGTTGTGGTTACGCCTACGCCACTCGGCCGGTGTTATTCTCAAATACAGTGTGCACTTGGTATTCGTTTGCATTCTGGTTAGATGTGCGTGTATCTGTATCTGAGTATCTGATATCTGATATCTGAGCTTCGGTATCTTTGTTTTGCTGAACTTAAGCAGTACTTGAGTTATGGGATGCGCCGCTGATCGCGTTGAACAAAGCCATGCTGTTGCGCTGATTTATGCTGTCGGCATCGTCTCCCAGCGGCTGGAAGGACTCATCATCGAGCAACTCACTGAGCGCCTGGCACAGCTTCTCGTAGTTCTCCTTCAGCACATGATGGTACTCCTTCTGGTCGGCGCTAATGATCCGCTCGTTGAGGAACAGAGCCTTCTTGCACACCACAATGAAGTCGCTGAAAGAGAGAGGAAAGTTAAAAATGTTTTTGTAAGCTTTACAAATATAAAATGCCCGTTCGCAGCAACTTTTGTGAAATCGAATAGGCCACGAAACAAGAATCTTTCTTAAAACAAATTGTTACTCCCCATATATATTATACATTCTTTTTATACGGAGCTTTTTTTTGTGGGCTTTTTGACTCAGGTAAGTAAATCGCGAAAACTTTACCTCTACTGTTTAAAATTATGGTACATTAGCTGCTATCTCAAGTTAAACGTAGGAACCAAAACCATAACAAAAAAGGATACAACTGTGGATCGGTTTCCGTTCAGTCCTAGTTAATAACTTTACAGTATTTACCAGTAAACATGCAGATTATACACGGACTCTCGTGAAAGCAGAATCTCTTAACTAGCGTCTTCTGACTAAGATTTTATCTCTTCACTTGGGTCTTGAAGTTAGTAAATTATCTGATTTCCTCTTAATTTCTTAACTAACATATTATAAAAGTGCTAAAAATTAAGTTAAATAACTAAAAGCCGTACCGAAAGACATCCTTCAGATCGCTGACGCGGTCGACTGAGAAATTATTGACCACCTTGGCATCCAGGAAGGCATGGGCGTAGGCCAAGGGGCCCGCATTTACGGTCACCGCCACACTTCCCTGCAGGCGCAACTGCAGCTTCTTCACATCGGCTGGCGGGAGAATGATCTCCTCCAGCTCTGAAACCTTTGATTGCATCTCATCGATGGCCACCTCGATGGGACTCAGTTCTATGATCTCGCGCGCTTTCACGGGTATACGTTTGAGAACATAGGGAAATGAGTATTGAGCTGGGGAAATAAGGGGATATATTATTATTATCTGATTAAATTATATAGAAGATATTATAAGAACTCACTCTTAATGACCGTCTTGCGTTTCCACTGCTCCTCCACGCTGCCGCGAGCTGCTCCCGATTTGGTGAACGGCGTTTCATACATAAACGTGTCCACGTCGTGATTCTGCTCGAACTCGTTAAGCCTCTGATCCAGTTCATCCTTGGAGAAGAAGGGAATTACGTGGGTGACCTGTATGTAGGCCAGTTTGGCATCCAATTCGTCAACTTTAACCTAGAAGAAAAATCAATAAGAGAAGGTTGTTTAAAAAGTTTTGATAGAATTCTTAAAGAGAGGAGAGATAATTTATAAACTAAAAAAGTTTTATTTAGTTTAAAAATAATTATAGCAACCTGAATGTTGACAAGAAATAATTTTAATCTATTTAGAAAGCTTTCCCATCTAGTCACCTTTCCAGCATCGTTCAGTTACCGGAGATCATTTTCCCGAATACTTGCTCACTTCCTACCCCCGACTGATGTAGTCCTAACAATTAAAGAAATCTACTAGCTTCTAGTAAATTGTTTGTTACTTTTTTACAATACCACTGCACACCAAGAACGAACACTAGAACCGCTCCAAAAGTTTCAAAATTTCATATACATTTCGCGTACTCCTCTAGTTTCGGCGGAAACCACTGGCTGCTCATTACATTCGACATTCGACACCACAGTTGAGTGTCCGTTATGGAGCACTTCTTTTCTTTCCCGGTTCCTCGGATGTCAATAGGAATGATCCATATGCAAAGCCCGTTTCCGAATCCAATTCAACCTCCGGTGGAGTACACTCCTCTCAACCCGAATGCCATAGAGTTCGTGCCCTCGCATCGCCAGACTCAGGAAGTCTCCAGCATCGGCGTAAAAACTAAAACAGAGGCAACTTCAACAACCACTTTGTCCCGTCCAGAGATCGTTGGGGATGCCTTGAATCACGGGGAGAATGGTTATTCAGTACAGCGCCAGATCTTCGAGTGTCTCAGCCAGCTGGGAGATGAGCAAATGCCACTAGAGGAAGTCGGGGTTGCCTTGTTGCCCGGCGGTCGAGGCCTCAGCATGAGATTCACCACCAAGCCGAAGCCGGGCCAGCTATTCCAGCCGCCGGATCCCAACGAACCGATTTTTCACAAGAGTCAAAGCCTTCAGCTGGACGTGGGCGATCCCAAGAAGTTGGACAACCGCCCAGAGAGCGTCCTGGTGGCCCAGTTTCTCTTCCGCGTTAACGACTTGCTCAGGGAGAAGTACGAGGATGGCGGTGATGTCTCCATCTGTCCCAAATGCACCCTATGCTCCAATCGCAGCTATACAGAGCTCGAGATCGAGCGCCAAATCGAGGGCATTAAGGCTTTCGAGAACTTCACCTTCACCGAATCCACTCGCTACCAGGACCTGGTTTCGCACAAAGCCTTCAAGGAGCTATGCCGCAAGCTGGGCCTGATCGTGAGCCGGGATCAGATACACATCAATCGGACCAGCACTGCACAGTCTCCGACTGTCTCGCCGCCACCACCCTCGGCCCAGGCCTCGGTGGCCACAGTTTCCATTGACCAGACCATCAACGAAATGGAAGCGGATGTCGACGCATATGCCGGGGACGACGAATCGCAGTCCAATGGACAGGACCTGACACCAAAGGGACCAAGTTCGGAGACTCCGGAGACTTCCACAGAGTATGTGAGGGGAAAGCTATACAGGTAAGTGGTGAAGTTTAATTATTAAGGGGAGACAACGACAATGGGTCATAACATTTTTAGATATGAAAACTCTGAGGGATCCCAGTTGGTGAACCAGCTGACTGAGACAGGTTCCCAACGCCCTGAACCCATCACATGCAACGATGATAACGCCCATCCATCTACACCGGTCAATTCAATGAATGCCCCCAGTAAACCGACTACATTTCCGAGGGTCTACAAGTCGGCCAAGGCCAGGTGCTCTGTGCGTGGAGCGGGCACCAGCCTCCAGAGCGGATCACAGGCCCGCCGGGCAACTCCTTACAGTCGGGCGCCGGTGCAGACGCCCCAGTCCACACTCACGACCATGCAAGGATGCCGGCTTGCGTCGGGCGGTGGCCAGTTTCAGGCCGCAGCAGCGGATAGCTGCCCGAAAACCCGAAAGCTCCATGCGGAGACCTGCCTGCCGGCACCGACTCGCAAACAGAACTGTCAGCGGCCGACAGCGCCGAAGTCCGAGTTGGGGTGCCAGCAGGCTGGCACCATGAAAGCCAGTATGGCAGGACGCCAGCCCAGACAGGGAAGGCAGCCGGGCACTGTGCCGAAGCCGCAGCCGAATCATCTGTGAGTAAGCTCCCAGAATTTTCATAATCACCAATTTTGAAACGACTTTCTTTCCAGGTGCAAGGCTGCGGCCCAGATACCAAATCCTAAGCAGCAACATGGCACCGCCCAACGTATGATCCCGAGGAGCACCACCACTTCCCTGATGCGTCAAACCGAGGTTAAGCGAGTAGGTGCACGAAAGTGAATGATAATGATAATGATCGCATGCTAACTATACTTTTCTTTAGCGTATGAGCCTATTGCGCGGCGAAAGCGACTCTGACATGCTCTTCAACGAATATCTCTTTAAGTGATTTATCACTGCAGATGGGTTGTATGGTTTTTATTAGAGCCCTTACAGAATAGTGTTCATCGTAACTGTATAGTCTTAAAAATTTAAATAAAAAATTTTAATATTGAACAAATAATTATAATAATATGGTTTATAGTTTAAATCAATACAAATATAACTGTCTCACCGGTGATGAATCCATAATCATCTTGACCACATCGGCTCCGAACTTCTCCCTGTACTGCTTGCCCAGTCTCTCGGATATCTCGCTCAGCGAGGTCAGCTTTGGCTCCTTGTACACATACTCTATGGCATGGTCCTCCTCAAAGTACATCTACGAAATAAACAAGTTAGTTAATGGTTCAATCCCCCCCTCGAACAGAGCTCCTTACCATTCCGTAGAAAACGACTCGGTAGAAGCGACCCAACATCCTCTTGCCCGAACGATTCACCTCCACGATCTTGTTGTAGGCCTGGGTCAAGTGCTCGTAGCAGTGGGCCAGTTCCAGGAAGCTGCGATCCCTTTCGTACATCGGCAGTATGAGCTTGTAGAGCTCGCCGAGGCACTCGAATCTTTCGGCGCGGTCCAAGAAGTCGGCACACTGCTTCAGCTGCTCCAGGAGCATTTGCTCTGTGTACTGGGAGTCCTGGGCGCCGGCATCCAGCTTCAGACCTTGCTCTTCCAGGGGAATATTTCTGGAGATCTTGCCAAAGGCCGTGGACGACCAACTGAGACTGCAGCCACCCCTCAAGCGCAAGTATTCGCACATCAGAGCAGCAATGTGAAGATGACAGCAGGCGGCCTCCGAGAGATTTCCGTTCTGCTCGTGGTTTCTGGCCATAGTCACCAGCCAAGTGTGCCGCAGCTCCGGCGTGGAGGCATACGAGTTTGCCAGGGAATACTGTAGCTCGAGCAATCGTTCTGGATCCATGTGATGGGCCTGCATCTGCGCTGTAGCCATTAGGACCGTGCGCACACGACGCGTCAAGTCCTTGACCTCCATGGGAAAGCCAGTGCCCTTCATGGCCTTGTCGCTATTCGCATAGCTGTTGATGATGGACAGGCTCTCCTGGAACCGGGCGTTATTCAGTCCAATCACATTGCCAATCATCTGGGAGACGGATATGATAACCTGAAGGTGCACTCGCGTGAGGGCCTTCCTGCCACTGAATTCGAAATTGCTCCGCATGAGGAGATATAGTACGGCACAGGATTCATGGCGAATCTCCACCAGGCGGCTATCGCAGGCTTTTAGCAGCTCGTAGACCATCTGACCGCACAGCATGGCATTGCCCTTGAACAGGGCCACGGCATAGTTGTTGATAAACGCTCTCAAAGCGGCAAAGACGTGCTTCGAGAGCCTCTCCGACTGTCCGAGTTGCAGGAATCGCAGATATACTCGGGCCAACTTGGGCAGGATTGTACTGTCGCCTAGAAGCTGCCGGAATTGCAGGACGTACATGCCCAGGCAGTCCAGGATTATCATGCCCACCTCAGTGGCCAAATTGGATTCGTAGAGCGCCAACTGGCTTCTAGCTAGAGTGTCCATATCTTCCAAGAGGTGCTCTCGGGTCTGGTTCAGTGTTCCACTGTTCGGCTGCTGCTGCTGCTCCTGACTGTTTCCATTCTCCAAGCCTGTGGGCGGTTGCGTCCTCGCCGGCAAGGTGTGAGCCTTGGCCGAGCGACCTGCCCTCAAGTCTGGCGAAGTGAGAACCACACTTTTTTTTCCCACATAGCGGAATTGCAGCAGGCAGAGATCCAGAATGGAGAGGAATTGCAGGGTCTCGGACTCGTTGCAGTTCTGCCACCAGGCCACCATTTGATCCTGCGACAGATGTTTAATAATGAACAGGAAGCCCAGCAGGAGATCCTTGCTCTCCGCCGAGCTGAACTTGTCGCAGCGCGAGAGGATCTGTGCGTGTGTAACGCTCACGGAGCGATTGTGCCCGTTTCGAAGAGCCACATCCGCATCTCCGTTCGTGTATGCCCCAATGGTGGTGGTGTCCTGGGAGTGCTGTTGGTATAAATAAATTCAATTATTAAAGAAATTTGATTTAAATCTATAGATCAACAAATGGATTACAACTTACCCCCGAATCCGTGTTGGAGTTGAGCGAAAGATTGGAGATTCCATTGCTAATGGGCTGTCCGGCGATGGCGGCCAGATAGTTGTGCTCCTTCATGTGAACCGAGGTGCGATAGGGACTCGGCTGATCGCAGTGCAAGGTGAGGCGATTCTTCGACCTGGGCGTGGAGGTCAGAGATCCAAAGGTGGACGAGTCCTTGCTAAACACATAGCTGCTGGAGCAACTCAGTCGCTTAGTATAGGAAGCAGAGTCCGCATACACATGGCCATTGGGGGTGCAGGCTCCAGACTCGGACATGTCATCGATGCGGTGTATGTTGTCCATCACAATACCGAGCCAGGGAACGTAGAGCAGGGCAATCCGGGAAAGCTGTCCCCTTTGCTGATACCTGTTATCCAGTTCGTGCTTCGCCAGCAGATCCTTGAAGATGCCCAGAGCATGGCGCCTCACGTGACTCACCTCGTTGAGGCTGCTCTTCAGCTCCTGGAGCAGTAATCCCGACAGAAAGTGCTGTCGACAGAATTGCTCGGACAGGGTAAAGTGCTGCATCATCTCCGGCGGCCTGTTCTTGGGATTCAGCACAAACGGCAGGTTGAGTGGCACATAATGCTCATGCTGGCAGATCTCTTGCAGGAAGTTGAACTTGTATTCGTGGAGAATCCGAGCGTTGCCAGGAGCAAACTCTCCCATGTAGCAGCGAATCAGCCGATAGACAAATCCCCGGTCCATGTAGCTCAGGCACTGGCGCACGAACCTCGCCAGAGAGCGATTCAGCAGATGCGTTTCCTCGCCCAGATCCTCATACCGCGTGGTAATATATGGCATCAGGACCTTGATCAGCTGCTCCACCCGATCGGCATACTCCTTGGGAAACCGCTCGTTCCGTAGCATCCGAATCCTGCCGGTGGCCAGCAGGTGTTGGGCCATGCTCTTCACGATTAGATCGAAGAATATCGAGGAGTAGCGCATGAACTTGTTGACGATGAGGAAGTCGGGATTGCTGGGATTCAGGAGGAAGGGCAAGTGCCGGCAGAGTTCACCGTGGACAGTCCTCTGCCTCGCCGTTTGCTGGCTGTAGTAGGGTGCATGGAACACATACTTTACATAGGCCCCCAGGAGATCCGGCCTCTTGGCCTGGTCGCTTATCAAGTGGATAATGTTCGTTATCAAGCGGATGACATTCAGGCCAATCTCCTCGGACTGCGTATGAACCAACAAAGTGAAAAGCTCATTGAGGACAGTCGGCAAGTAGTTAATTAGCGATCGCATATCTATCGCATGGGCTGCCTTTAGGATCTTGCACGTTTCCGTTTCCGCCGGCACAGCCCCTGTCTTGCCACCCTCCAGGAGTCTCTCACAGTGTCCGAAGAAGTTGTGCAAGTGCTGGTCCGCCGTGAGTACTGTGGAGTCCAGTCGGAGGCCCACCGTATAGAGGTTCCTCTGGTTATCGATCCACTGGATGTCCGGACCGCAGTTCTGCTGAGAAATTGGAAGGGTTTGTAGGCGTAGCCAGGGGAGGATGGTGGGTGCAGTAAGCATGCGGATCAGTGCGGAGAGAAGAGAACACGGAAAGAGAGAGAGAGCACACAGGTTAGTTGGCAAGCCAATGGGGGAGGGTCGGATGGGTATGTGGTGAGTGTTGGGTAAGAGACAAAACAATAAACATCAGTGGCATGAGTTGATGAACAAATGGCCTTGGCGAAGCGCACAACGTCTATGACTTACCCCCTTGCCCCATCCCAGGGGCTGGATGGAGAGGTATCCCACCGGCAAGGTGGCTGCCACCGGCAGCTGCTGCTCCTCCAGGCAAATCCGATTCTTCTGAAGCAACGGCAGCCAAGCATAACCAATGGGAGTCTCGAACGCAGCATGTGCATCCCGCTTCTTGCTCAGATTACACGACACATGGTAGAAGGAGAAGAGTAGGTGGTGTTCCGGAAATAGACCCAGGGGAAGACGCAGCTTGATCTCCTCGTACCAGGTAGGCGTTACATTGTGATGCAGCACCGGGCAGGCGATTTGGGATACTAAAAGATCCTGGCCGGGACGACCATAGATGCACTTCAGAGGCTTGCTGTACTCTCCATCGCTGTCCCTTAGCTCAACCACCACGGTGATATTCCTGGCCCGTGAGAACAGCTTCTGGCTGTCGAACTGCAAGCTCAGGGGATACACATACAGGTGATTGCAGAAACTCGTGTAGGGATGCGCCTCTCGTTCGCTCTGGCTCTGGAATTCGGCCACCTCAATGGTGGGCGAGTGCTTGGAATTGGGGCTGAAGGTGGACAGCGGGGCTAGGGATTTACTCAGGCCACAGTTGGGTGTAGTTTGGTCCAAAAACTGCATTTGCATCTTCAGGCTACCCGGTATAATGGTCAGTTTGCTCAGCTTCTCAGGCTTGCGATAGTCCACCAGTAGCTTTAGCAGCTCATCATCCTTCAGTTTGGGTAACTCCTGGCGGTAGATCGGACTAAATTCAAACTCTTTGTGCGGGTCTATATCCAGTTCATGGCTGTACTGCTTGAAGAGTGGCCGAGCTGCCCAGGCAAAGGGCTGTCTGTAGTGTCCAATATGCTGGGCACAACTTTTGGCGGCTTTGTAGACCTTTTGGCCCAACTTCGGATCCTTGCCAGCCTTTAAATAGGGTTCTGCAGCCTGGGCAATGCCGCATTGCAGAATTTTCTCCACTCGCACCACCTGGAATATAAACAGAGTATTAGGATGCCAGAAATTATTGATTTAAAGGTTTTATCAATATTTACCAAGTATATATCCGCATGCGGGGTCGTAACTGAAAGCAGGCACTGCTTTAGCTGCTGGAATTGCTGGCGATTTGATCGTAGCAGCTCCGCAGATACTCCGTCGAACAGGGAGTGAGGTGCCTGGGAGCCAGTGCTCTTCTCATCACTATCCGTTGATTTTCTAGGAACTCCACAGCCTGCCACAGACGAAGGAACCGGGGTATTCGGCAGTAGTTGGGCAGCCCATGGCTCATTCACATTGAAGTAAAAGTTTTCGCTTAACTTCCGGTTCGCCTTGGCATCATACAGAGCCAAACTGGTGATATAGGGCTCCACTTGCTGCTCGATTCCACCAGCGGAAGCCGCCTCTTCCTGGGGCACACACTGCAGTCGAAAGCGCAGGTTGTGGCAGGTTAGCAGGAGACGTGTGCCAAAGTGTTCTCGATACTGCTCCACATTGTCACTGCCACTGGACTTGGCTGGCGATTGGTAGCAAGCAAATAACCGGCGACGTTGCTCTCTCCTGGCCAAGGCGATCGAGTGATCCGTTTCCCTGCCGTACTTCATGAGCTGCGGATGCAGCGATTGATCCAAGCCCTTCAGGGTGCCAAAGGTTTGGGGTTCTACCGTCGGCGGCTGGAGTTGGGGACCAGGATTTGAATTCACAGATGGCTGTCGCTCTAGAGAGGCATTTCGCTTCTCTTCCTGGGCACGATTCTGAGCCAACACCGAGGATAGCTTGCTTAGCCAGTCCTTGAAGTCCTGCTCGTTCTCGGCGGCCAGGGTAAAGGATTTATGGCCGGCTGTCATGCGGAGCTCAAAGCAGAAGCGGCCACGTTTGGGATTCTGGAAAGGTTCTCGTGAATAAAGGTAGCTTAAAGATATTTCGGGTGAGACTCACCTGCACCACCTCGGTGCAAAAGTCCATGACTATGGTGGCCTTTGCTTCGCCTTGCTTTTCGTCCTTGTGCAGCTCCAGTATGTAGGTGCCGTCAATCTCCTGGCGCAGATAGCAGTAGCGACGCTTGAAGGACTTGTTGCCTATATTGGCAAACATACGATCCGAAGCAGAATCGGGTCCCTTGAGGAGATATCCCTGCTTGGTGATGGTGTCCGCCTGAGAGCGTGTCATCTGCTCATCAATGCGATCCTGATCGGCATCGATCTCATATACCTCCTCCAGCAGTTCCTCAGCGGGAGATATGCTAAGGAAATTGATTAAAATATGATATACTTCTTGAAGAATATATTTAAATTGATGTTTACCTCGGCAGATCGTGACAATTCCCACCGTAGGCATTATATTTGTAATGAATCAAATGATTCTTGGCCCTGTAGGTGTAGAGAGCCTGTCGTGTGAAGCGCGTGCATTCCGCTCTGGATCCGTGCATGGCCTGGCCATCTACTATATCATCACCATGTCCGTCATCCGCATACTCATCCACCTCCTCCGGCTGGGCCAGATGGGAACGAAGCGTAATTGAGGACAGTGCCGACTCATAGGAGGAATCCTTGTGACTGAAGGAACCATTCGAGCATTGTGAGCTCTTCCTTGAGAGCTGGCCATGCCCATTGGAGTTGGATAAACTGCTGCTACTGCTGCTGTGTCCATTACCATTGGAAGTGCCATTGTGGAGGCTGCCATTCGACTGGATGCTGCCCTGACGGCTCACCTGGCTGTGGCTATTTCCGTTGCCAATAATCGAGGGACCATGCAGGGGACACACTATCGCCTCGTTGGGGGGCTCAAAGCGGTCTGCCACGGACTTGGCATTAGTGCGCTGCTTGCGGGGCATGATGATCTCCTAGAGAGTAAATAAAAAAATATATAATGATATGGTTTTTATTGGAAAATTAACAAAGGTCAATTGTGGAAGTATTTATGTGAAAGAAATCGTTGAAAAAAATAACAATTTTTAAGTTTAAGGTAATTAAAACAAAAAACAATCAAAATTTCTTGTCCATTATACATTTATTTTAAATTTCTTAAAATCCTTTGTTCCTTTTGCTTCCACAAAAGACCTTTCAAAATATATCTGTACTCACGGAGACATCGTCAGCGGGATAGATGAGCAGCTCCCTCTGGGGATCATTCTGGATAACTGTTTTATTTTTGGCTATAAAGGCTTCAAAGTCGATCGGCTCCACCACCATGGGCTTGTTCTGGAATTGAAAGATCGGAGAGGAAAATTGTATAAATATTCGGTTTTCTTAATTTGTGTTTGCTAATTTATGCGCGCCACTTGTAAAAGCAGAGCGCGGCTATAAATAGACAACAACCCCAAAAGTAATGCCCGACGAATGTGTTATCCATTCCCGATGCCCGAATATGCAGGCGGATTTTGAGAGATTTATCGGTACTACGCACGCCATAAATTTATTTCCACTTTGTGATGGTTGTGTGAGTTCTCTCCCTCTCTCTCTGGGTGATTTTCTCCCCCACAGCGAAGAGACCTTGACCGCATTACAAAGAGCGGATGCCATAGTCTCCTCTCCTGCTTTCCCCTTCCCTGTAATGATATCTTCCATGTCTGCCACTCGGCATAAACAAATTCATTTCGTTTAAACATTCTAACATTTTAGCATTTTGCAGTCATTTGTGGATATTTTCAGTTTTTGCGTCTTAGTTTTTGCCACAAGATGATCAAGATACGATATGACTTGGTGGGTGACCCAACCCAACCGCTTATGACATGGTCATGGTGGTTAAAAGTGCCACTTCCGTTTTGGCCATATCCATTTCAGGCGACTGTGCTGTCATTTTATTGCTTTCCTGTAACTCAAGGTGTGTGGGTTCTGGTTTTCTCTCTTTTATTTTTAAGGGCTTGGTTCTGGCCAGGAAGCGACAGGTCAATGTAGGCCATGGGAAAGGCTTTAAAAGCTTGGGTTAACTAAGGTTAACTGCGCATTTGTGGGGACATTGGTAAAAGGATTGTCAGAGGTTGGAAATGAGTATTGAGGAAGGTGTTAAGTTTGGCTTTTTTAATTAAAAAGAATGTCAAAGTTGAAGTTCTTTCAATTGAAAATGTGAAAGGGTTCTTATTAATTAACTTTTTAAATAAGCCTACAAAGTAAATAAATATTAAGGGAAAATGTCGCCAAAAAATAACACTTTGAATTCCGGTTTTCTAAAAATTTTTAGGGACAGTTTGAAGTCTTTTTCCCTTGTAAGTAGTGATCTCAAAATCAAAAACCAGTCAAAGACAATCAATTCATATTCACTGCCAGCTGATGCCTTGGCAAGCCTTGGCTTTGGCCCTGATCCCACTCAAATGCACTTCGTGCCCGGCCACGCCCACATAAGTACTACCTGCCCCTTCAAGTAAAAGCAGCAATGTCAATGCACTCGCCCACTTGGCCAGCTTGCTTTTTGGTTTTGGGTTTGGGCTCCGGGGGAAAGCATTTTCCATTTTCCATTGTGAGCTCAGGCCCGGGCCTTTTCCTGCGGCTCCTCCATTTCGCCTCTTGGCACGCACGCATGCAAATTGGCAGACGACGACGCCGCTTTTAAGTTATGTAATTAAAACCCAAAAGTGGCGACAAGCTTCCACACAAAACACAACAAAAAAAGATCCAAACTACAGGTACAAACTACACCTACAGCAACAAGCCCGCGACAAGTGCACGGGCATTACGCAAAAGGGTAAACTTCATCAGCGATCCGGCCGATCGCCAATTACCAAATCAATTTGCCGAGAAAGTTGCCCAAACAATATAAATATTTTGTGGGTTTTTTTCCAGTGGCCGGGACGGGGCATTGGCTAAATGCTAAATGAAAAGCCAAATTTAAAAACTTAAAAAAAAAATGTGCAACGCCACGGTGGTCGATCGCTGGACACGCAAATTCGCGGTGGAGGATCCCATCAAGCTGAACTGGTCTAGCAAGGCGTGAAGACCCCCAGAGATCCACGAGAGATTCATCTGAAGATCAGTGACCACCAGTTTCGTGTCTCGTGTTAATGGGTTTTAAATTGTTTAAGTTATAAAGTGTACAAAGTACTAGAGATCTTAAAAAAACACACTGATCTTAGAAAAATTTCTACAATATAAATATAGTGTTTTCTTAAATTTATTATATCTTTACTATAACTTTTCCTAACTCTCTGTTAGCTATTTTTTGGCCTTTCAATTCCGTCATCACTGATCATTAGCTTGCCTGCAGCCAGTTTCAATTTGAAGTTAGCGGTTTGAGGCGCCACGGCAGGCAAAACGTGACGATTTATGCATATTTGAGTGAAACATTGGCCGGGCCTCAAGTGTCCATGGCAATCACACCTCCTCCTTCCAAACGAAACCCCTCATCGTCACATTCCCCTAATGAAAAATGAAGAAGGCTTGACTTTCATTGATTTTGCCAGAGCAATTGGCCCTGGCATGTCTTGAATGTCACTTGAAGCAGCGGCGGCGGCGTTGGTGTGGTGTCCCTTCTGTTTCTCCGCTTATCAATTGAAATTGCAACAATGCGGCAGAGGATGCCTTCCTATATATATATGCTTATATATCTGCTATATAGAATCGACCAGTATAAAGATCTTTGAGAAAAGGGTCACGGAATGTTAGCTCGGCTCATTTAGATTTCACTTTGAAGTGGAAACCATTGAAGTGGTCGACGTGCTGCTCCTCCCTTCCTGATTTGCATTTTGTGGGCATGGAAAAAATTGTGACTAAATTTAGCTTAAAGGCTGATATTGCATATGATTTGCCTTCGTTGTTGTGTCTGCGTCTGGTGAACTTTTGACCTACACGAAAATAGTTTTTTGTCGATAGCTTTTCGATTGGGTAAGTGGTAGCAAAAGTTAAAACAATTCAAGTGGCGGTTTTATGGACATTTTCTGGAGATTTTGAAAGCTTTTAAAGTGCAATAGTGGCAGTACAGGAAACTTGGAGGAGAATGCAAGGGAATGCTTTTTAATGATAGGTTTGAATTAAACGAAACATATTGAATTAACAGATTAATTGAACAGGAATTACTCCAAGGGGGTAATGTTTAAGGCAGAACTCAATAATTATACACAAAAACAAAGGTTCAAATCATTGCATTGTACTTCCCAATTTATACATAGCAAAACTTGATATTTGTGGCAGATGCTTTAATAATATTTAGATAAAACTGTATCTCAACTATTTCTTTAGCATTTTTCGCAAACATTTTCTGGCTGCCCCATTTTCGGTTCCGATACCATTTAAAACCAATGTATAGTATTTGCTTTCTCACATAAACAAATAAATGGAACAAAAAGTATACAACTTTTATGATTTGTTACTCATTTGCAGTACAAAGTCAATGGGGGGAAAACGGCAGCTGGCATCCGTTCTGGCATAGGAATCCGGCATGTAAATTCCATAAATTTATGCCCA
Source organism: Drosophila punjabiensis (assembly GCA_008042585.1). NCBI lineage: Eukaryota > Metazoa > Arthropoda > Insecta > Diptera > Drosophilidae > Drosophila > Drosophila punjabiensis. Next base: position 80,147 of record VNJR01007445.1, read on the forward strand.
TGCAGGGATTTCCTGCTCCACCACCACGAATTGCACTGATAAAATGCATATACAATTATTTTATTTATTTATTTATAATTGTTGGTATAAGGCCAAAGTTTTCTTTATCAGCTTCGCAGCTGGATGGATGGAGGGGTTTGTCCAGTCATTGGATTTGCGACTTGGGAACTGGTTTCGGCCCAGCAAGGCATTTGTTTTGGTCATCTTCGGCGGGTTTTACTGTGACTCCGAGAGTCACCAGTTAGTTCATCGAACCCAAAACATGAGTAAATAAATTAAAAAAAAAAAAAATCAAGCCAAGTGCAAGTGAGATATGTAACTGGCCCACCCATAAAGGTGGCGACAAGTCAGCAGTTTTCCTCACCCATTCCAGGCATTCCACCAAACCAAAAACAAAAAAATATATAAAAAAACGGAAAACACAAGTGAGCTTTGGGTTTTTTACCAAATCAACAAATTTCTCGCATTTAGTTATACAACTAAATAATTTATGGCCCGGGCAAAAGTTGAACTTTCTAAGCAAGATATTCTATTCAATATGGTCAACGAATTTCACCCAGTTTGAAGTCCGATTCGTAGGCAAATTTACATGTCGGGGACAAATGAGGAAGCTAATCATTAGTAAGCTCCGTTCAATTCAAACTAAATACAAATACTTTGGCAGCGGCATTCATTAGATGCCTTTTTGTTGTCCGCACAATGAGAGAAATGTGGAGGGAACTGTCTGCTGTCTGCCGGCTGCATAAGCAGCATTTAAATCAAAACGCCCCATAATACGAGCGACACAACTATAGCATAACTATGCGATATTTATAATGCACTAATCGCTGGCAATCGGAGTTATATAAGCCACACAAGCAGACGAAGATGATGACTGTTTTAGACCCGTTTAAATCAGACTCACTCAGTTCAGGGTGGGTAAAAGTTCCGCAAACACTTTCATTTGTTGCACAACTTTTGGCTTGGAATTAAAGGGAGTTTACAAAAGAAAAATTAAATATATTATTATATTTATTGAGATTTCTTTAAGCTTAATCTGTATATTTTCCCTATTTTAGTCTTGCATAATTACAAAATAAATTGCAATTACTAAAAACACCTGCCGTGGCACAGAAAACGCTTGTTTCTACAATGGAGCAGGTTCCGACCCTTGAGGGTTTTAACCTAAGTATGAAGGTCAAAAGCCGGTAACTGGTGTTGGCCAACTCAACCAGAAGTACAAGAATAACCAGAAACAGCCTTGAGGACAATATGAAACAAAACAAAACAAAAAAACTAAAGTCTGAGCCGGCATAAAAATAATTGCCCTAAAAGCAGGAAAAGCAAGTGCAGCAAAAAACCAACGAGGAAAAATGTGGAAAAGTGGAAAAAAAAACTCAAAGACAAAAGGCAAAGAGACAAAAAGTTCCCACGCAGTAAAAAGAGATACGAGATATAATCATATAGGAAAACTTATCCAGTTCTTGGTCATGTCTCGTTGTTCAGCGAATAATTACCCATCGAACTGCGCTGGAAGAAAGTAAAAGAAAAATACGAGAAAAGCGTACACACATTTTTGGAGAAACGTGAAAGGAAGCCACACCAGAAAGGCTAAGTTTTTATACCCTTTGTTTGTCAAAAGATCTTAAAATAAATATATAATAGAGGGAACTATGATAGTTGTTTCTTAAATGTTTTTCAATTAAAAGATTGATAAAAAGCCCTGACATTCATAAGATTTAAGATAAGTTAGCTTCTACAAAGCATGAATTTATACATTCATCATAAATATGTATAAAAAGTGTTAAAGAGCTCTTATCAAGAGTATAAACCCTCTTGAAGAGTATCCCCAAAGAGCAAACAATTGGACTCGAGTCCACGCCAATGACAAACATTTGCTGAAAGAATATTGTAGATAGTGGAAGATGCTTTAATTGCCGACAGTAGCCCCGATATCTTCTCATTTACAGATGCCTTGGAAAGTTGACAGTTTCAGTGCAGTTTTCTGTGGAAAATTGGGTGTCCGAGAGACTGAGAGCTTGGGGTTGGGGGGATTCTGCCATATGTGGTTGGGGGCAACTTTCTAAAAAGTACTTAGCACTTTCAATTACAATTGTACAATGTGTTGTCTGGCAGCATCCAGTAGCCGGCAGCCATCATCCGCCATAATAACAGCAGAGAATCTGGCAAGCTAATTGCGTTTATGGTAGCGACGTCTTTAGTTTTCCATTGTGTGTGCAATGGGAGAGTGTGAAATATGTGTTAATTACACGGCGGCGAATGGCCATCGTAAACATCAAGTGTCTCTCATTAATTGCTCAATTGTCAGGGGGATCGGAGATCCCAACGAGATCCCAAACGAAATCTCTCCAGAGATCGATAAACTTCTATTTGGCCAAAAGTCCAAGTGCCACTCGACACACCCATTTCATAATCTTCGGCTTGACATTTATTGCCACAAGCGGAGGACCTAAGCTGGAAAACGAGTTTTCAAAGAACGAAATCGAAGGCTGTGGGCTGAATGCAACGATTGCGGAATTAAAGTTGGTGTGGGCTTCAAAAAGATTTGACATAAATGTTATTTCAAATCAACATTGCTGCAATCGTGCTGGCCATCATGAAGTGATCACGAAAATGGTTTAAGAGTTAACAGGTGAAGAAACAGTTAATTAAGAATGTACTTATTGTTTACCTTATTTAAAAATTTATACCTACATTTATTAGTTCACAAATCACCTTATTAAAAAGCCATGTATACTTAATTAAGTGCTTCAAATCACCTGCTAAAATCTATAAAAATCTCACTTCAAAAACAAAACATTCACACAAAATTTAATCAAATAATTATTCACGTATCAATTTTCGTTATAGGTTCGTAAAAACAGGAATGCCCATAAAGCTACTGAAATTCATTGTCTAAAAAAGAGTTCCCTACCGACACACACTCGTCATTCTTTTAAGATCTTTTCAAAGAGAATTTCGTCTACGATCTTCAGCCACAAAAATGTGTCAGAACATTGGTTGATTACCAACTAAAGTCCGGGGATTAGCAGTTCGTGCCATCTCTCCATTTGAGGGCAGAAGAGACGATGCCCAAACGCAACTTTCATTCTGCGGAAAAACAAAAGCCTCGGCTTACAAAAGTTGCTTACAGAACAAAGAACAAATCAGACATGCAGAAAAAAATAAAGGTTACTGACATGTCAAATGAATGTTTGTGTCTATATGCCAGTAGCCTTTTTACCCATTTACCGAATGGGAATGTGAGTGAAAAACAGTGGAGCTGTCAGAGCCGTATTTGCTCAGAACTTCAAACACAAAGCACGCACATTGTGATTGCCAAACGGAAGCGAGTTTAGTTAGTACTTCGCCTGTGTTCCTGTTTTGTTTTATTTTGCCAGTAACTTGGTAAGTGTGTCAGCTGTAGCAAGTGTTAACAACAGGCTCACGCCCCCTTTTCAGGCCCTCCTCCCTATTTAGCGCTTCTGGCCAAAAGTGAATGAAATTTGCACAAAATATTTGTGCAGCACGAAAAGGGTAAAAGAATCATAGGGAAGAGAGGGATATAAATGATGATTTTACAATATTTTCTGATAATCAATTAATCATATTTAGTATAAAACAAATTATTGCAAATATTCCGACAAAGCTTTGAATATATTTACCTTTTTTCACATTTCATTATTTAACTATATTTATTATATGTTAATTTTTGCCTGTGCAAGTTTCTATTTATGCAAATGTAGTTTCTCTATAAAGATGAGGGGTTCCATAAGTGATGGCCAGAGGGTATAGCCAGGGTGTAGCCGATGTGCAAATGATTTTGCTGTAAACAAGTTAAACTCTGAATGAAGCTCCGAGACAAAGTTGAATGGGCGGACTGAAAAGAGCTCTCCAACAATTGGTTTGTTTCCATTATGCAATAGAGCAAAGTGCATCAGCACCACCAACTCCAGCAGTAATAGAAACAATTGTCACAGAAAAAAATAAACTCGTCTCTAGTGGAACACAAAAAGGAGAAGCTATTATTTTATTTCCAAGCCTTGAGTATGACTTCCATGTGGGTGTACTGGTGTGGGCGTTTCCGAGTTGGTTAAATATAGACTCCCAATTAATTGATGATTTCATTGAATTCATGATCATTTTTGATATTAAGCAACTTCTGGGTTAGGTTTCTTAATTTATAAAAAGTACGCCCTGAATTACAATAGAAAATTAATAGAATTTAAGCATGTTAATAATGAATATATAGGAAATGCTTAATTCCATGTTGTAAGGTTTATATTATGAAAGCATAATATACAAGTTAACAATCTTATGTGTTAGGTCAAGCTGATAAGCCCAGAGCCCCCTTCTAATCTGTTTTATGGAGCACGCTAACTATCATCAGATAAGTACGAGATTATCACTTAAATCTATTTGCATACTGATATAAAGAGACTTATCTGCAGAAGCCTAGACTGCAGGTAAACCAGGTACACAACCTAATTATTCTGCTATGATACATTTCAAACTCATAAATAAAATGTATACATAAAAGTTATAATATAATATTAATAAAACTTAATAATCTATTTTCCAAGAAAGAATACTGCCATTAATCTGCCGAAAAAACTTTCGATGTTTGTAGAAAGAGAAACCATCTTGGGTACAGAGACAAAAGGCCCTTCGAAAAACCCAGGTGACAATATTCGAAGTTCCCTTTTTTCTTATTTTGTTAAGCTTACACCGCGTCCAACGAAAATCTCCACAATAGTTTACACCTTTCACTTCCACCGTAGAGAGTTTCTCCTGCGGACTTACAACCCATCAATGATCAGCACTCGCGATTTGGCACCTGTCTCGGTTCTTTCACATTCGTTTCATTCACAGTTCTCCCCGAGTTTGTTTTTGCAACAAAGTACGCCTTTGTCTGCTTGTAATTTATCAGTGCATAAAAATCTGCAACTGGATAAATTAATATGCCATGTGAAGAGTGTGAGTTCTCGGTAAATAAAAATATTGTTTATTTTTGGTCAGCAGCCGCGAAATTCTTGGTATACCTTAATCAACTGTGAGCAATAAAATAGACAAAAATAAATGTAGAGCAAGCAACCGGCACAATGATTTAAAGCGTAAAGCTTTCATTTATTTATTTATTTTTGGAGGGTTGTTGGCTTTTTTGTCCGACAAACGAGAGCGAATTTTAAACAATTTAATTTAAGCGAAACAAATTGAAGGTTTATTCTACAATAATTTCAGCGCACAAATTGTAAAGGAAGTACATTATAGTATTCTACACTGGACTTTAAGAGAATGATATATATCAGAACTATTTTATAATATTGAAAAACTTACTTTCCCTTAAAAGAAGTTCCAAGTTAGCTGACAAGTGATTTTATTTTACATTCTGACAGCATATTTATTAAATTAGTAAGTCAATATTTTTAAGCTCTTGATAATGAAGTTATATTTTTTTACATCCTCGCATCCGAGCACGTTATAGACTTAAAAACTCAATGGGGGATTGTCCATGAGTCAAGCCATAGAACGCATTCAACCGTTCGGATGATTGCACCTGCCGATGATGCGCGAGGAAAACTGGAAAATGCGACTCATTCTCACTTGAGACCGAGACCAGTTTGATGGCGATACTTTATTTTTTGACGTAGGGGATCGTGTTCGGCTTGAGATCGACTTTCAGGTACATGCTACAGGTACAGCTTCAGGTACAGGTTGGGTTCTGCTGCGAAGCACGATTTCAATGTCAATATTTACACGACAGTCGCACCAATAAACATGAAACATAAAAAGCCAGCATCATCGTCGTCGTTCATTGCTGTTTTAATTGCTCGGCGGCAGCGGCTTCTTCCTAGTTTGTCCAGTCGGTGAAATATGCATAAAGAAAGTTTATCGCTTGAGAAAAATCAAATTAAAATGCTCATGACATATTAAAATTAATCACGCCAGCCCCGGGTCGCTCGCAAAAAAGGAGCGCCATCAAAAATAACGAGAGAGTGAAGACTGGAGCACCGCCGAGATGAGAAAAGCTTGAAAAAGCGAGCCAAGGTCATATTGGGGAATCGATAAAAGTTTGTCGCCGCCTGGCTCGGAAAATGAAAATGGAAAACGAAGGAGGACATATTGAGGTCACCGGTTATTATTGTTATTGCTCGGGGTCGGTACGCATATCAAGTAACTGACATTGCTCCAGATATAAATAATAGATATAGAGAGGTCTAAATTATATTAAAGTTGTATAAAATTTTCCAAAATATAATATGTATTCAGTCCGTGAAGCTTATTTTCATAATTAATATTTTTTAATAATTATATTTCCTTAACAACTGCAGAAATCCTTTTCAAAATAAAATTAAACCAAATATTTACTACGAGTTCCCCAGAATCATTTTAATAAAATATTGCTGTTATTTCTTAATCACAAAATCACAATTTCAGTGCATATATTTTATCATAAAATATATATATTTTTACCACAATGGAGAGACTGCGCTGAGAGCGGCCAGTGCAGTTCATCTAAAATGATACAGAAAGAGACGTGGGAAATGTTTGGGTCAGTATTACAAGCTCTGTTATTAATAGCCAAAGGTTGATCAGATGATGAAAGATATAGTTGGATGACCATGATACTATATAACAACCGTGATACGAACAAATAGAATCGGAACTGAGTGGAGCTCATTAAAGCGCAGACATCGCACGTCAACTTGGGGAAATGTTCAAACAAAAAATAAAAGTTGGGAAACGATATTTCCGTTGGCGGTTTGAGAGGAAAAAAAAACTATGACCGAGACACAGAATAGAATCACGAAAATCAGAAAATAAACAATAAAGAGCAGACGCGAAAAAAGATACAGCTAGCAACAATAAAAGCACATCAAAATAAATCAAATAGGATAGAATAATATGAGGGTCACGACTATATAATAACCTAGATGAGGATATATACATATGTATATAATAGTTTATAATATAAGCATTGAAAAAATATTGTAAGCAAACAATTTACAAGTTTACATTTAAATTTAAATTTGGTTATAAGAATATTTAAAAGCTAGTATTAAACCACACTCGAAATAAATTAAAAATACATTTTTTATTAAATTTTACTATACTATATAGATTTAAGAATAAATATTTCTGAAGACTTTAAATAAAATAAATAATACAAAAGGTACTCAAAGATCTTTTTAAATAATAGTAACAGTATCTTTAGTTAACTGAAATCGTGTATACCCAAATCTATCCAAAACATAAAGGGTAATGACAGTAGAAAAGCACTTGAGCCATGACCATTTTACCTACTCTATTTCCTACTTCACATTCCCCTCTCACCCTTCACCTTATATTTTTTTGGCCACTTTAAACATATATGTATTTAGCTTTCAAAAGCAATAAAAATGACATTAAAAAGAGGAAATCCCCCGAAAGTTTTCAGGGTTGCGACACATTAAATAAAACTAAAAATTAAAATTGTAAGCAGTTAAACAAATTAGATGTTCATTACGTGTACTAACTGATAATTTGTAATGTAATCAAACAGTTTTATCGATCAATTAAAGCCGAAAATTCCATTTCAGCTTAAGAGGCAAGCAAAATCTCAGCAAAATTGAGTTTTGTTATTGAGTTGAGTTTTGGTTTGATTTTTTATCAACTTATAAGGAACCTATATATGTATGTACAAAAAACACAGTGTATTTTTGTATAAAAAGGTGCTCAGCATAATTCGGAGATGAGGTCATGACATAAAAGGTAGAGGCTGCCTTGAAAATTCTTAGGAATTGGAATACACAAAGCTATTTCATTCTCATAAATCATTCGGCTTCTTAGGGACTTAAATGTGTGAAACTACAGTTAAAGCATTTTATTTTATTTTGTAAACCTAAATACTTGCAAAAAACCGGTTACTTATAATAGTAAATCAAGGTTTGTAACTTTTTATAATTGGTTATTCGCTAGTTAGAAACTATTTAAAAAGCCTTGAGTTTGAATTAGTCAACAGCTTTCAGTTTAAATACCTTCAAGTTTCTTGAAACTCATTTAATTATATAAATTTCAAAGTATACTGTTTCCTCAAATATTTTCACTCATTATAAAGTCGCAATTCGCTGACGTTAAATAATTCCAGATTCTCCAGGCCTCCCCTTCTAGAACCCCCTTTAATAATTTTTAATGCCAACCGCACAGACGATATTTACTTTGATATCGGATAACAGACTGTGCGGCACATGTGCAGGGCAATAAGTTGGCAAGTATTTTAACAAACAGGCCGAAAAACATATAAACAAAATGGGGAGTATGATAATTGAAGGGAGCCATAAAAAAATTAACGAAGAAACAATGTATATAAGTTGGGGTTAAGTAATGCCCTGACTTATAAGCTCTTGATATTTTCGGATATTCAAATGTTTGTTAAATTTGTTAAGTTCATTATGTTGACCCGGTGAACTACATTAAACCAACAAATTGTTGGGGTTATAACGAAATATTTAATTAGTGTGGTAGGAGAGCGGGAGAAATTTTCCTACAAAAAAATACTGTCATTTTGGATGTGCAAATCCCCATGACAGCATGGAAGAGTTTGAGGAGAAGAGCTGACGACCCACTGCAACCCATTCAACCACCAAACCACTCTTCTTTTTATTGCCGATGAATATATCTGTGCACTGGGAAAAAATAAGTTATTTTTTAACCACTTAATATTTGAAATATTATTGTAACAAACATATAGAAATAAAGAAAGGAAACTCTTTTTCTCTTTTTTTTTTTAAATCAGAAGATCAATGCCTGAAAGGTACTTTAAGGATTCTGTTGCCACAGTTAGCGTTCCTTCTTTAACTTTTGAAAAGTTATTGTTATGTTTACAATATAATATTTGTTTTTAATAACATTTCTTTTCAGTGCAACTATCGACAACTCAGTTAGACACACATAAGCAATGCTTATTATGGTTTGATTGCCTGTCAGATGGTTGATTGCTGCTGTAAGTCAACAATTGCTTATCATTTTGGCTTCGACTCTCACTTTACGCACTAATTGAATTACGGAGGAAGGTGTGTTGGGAGAAAGAAGAGGAAGCGGAGTATAGAAGAGAAGAGAATAACGGACAGGAGAAAGAGGAACCAGAACCACACCAACACATTCTTAATTGACATTGGAAGCGTGGCTAATGTCGCTCTAATATGATTTTCGTTGCTTTGTAATAATGCAATTAGTGGGTTGTATCAGTAGAGGGAGGAGAGGAGGAGCACTCAGACCCTCAGTATTCCTGCCTTCGTCATTGGGTGTCAACACGTGGGCGAAGCCCTCGAAAAATAAAGTCACACCCCAAAATTCAAAACTGGTCTGGAATGTTTACATATTTACAGGGAGACATAAGTATAAAATATCTTGGAAATGTTTAAATAATTATCATCATTTATAAGAAGAGAATTATAGAGGTTTAAGTTATTTGTATTTTTCTTATCAACTTTTGTATTAGTGGCACTCAACGAATGAATCGGAATCTGAATGTAAACCACCAAACTTTGTGATAAGAAGCTTGAGTTGGAAGTCAAGGCTTGTAGATTAAATATGTATTTAAATATTTAAATTAAATTCTAAAATGTAAACTTATGAGCAAAAATGAGCTGTCAAATTTAAGCCAGATAAGAAAAACTAAAAATATCTCTCGAGGGAATTAACACTGTATTCGGTTCTACAACGAACCTCATTATCGTTCAACATGAATATAAACAAAAGTGGAAGCTGTGAAGCTGTGGAATTTCGAATCTCACGGCCTTGGCGGATTCTCTTGGGAGCTCTCTTCGAGCAGAACTTGCATTTACAAGATAAAAAACAAGTTTTCCCTTTCCATATCAATGTATCTTAAATTCTTATGCAACGACTGATGGATGAAATAGTTTCCCTTATAAAACATTATGATCTCGATGATATGTGCTAAGTGAAAAGCAAATATTATTAAAATTCAAAACATATTGGATGAGTGCCAAGAGAATAGGAAAATATGCCCAAAGGCACAGTTGAGGTTATCAAAATAGTGGAGTTTATAAATATTATGTTTAAAATATTATATTTTTCACAAATTTATTATTTTGTTTATTTTATTTTTAATAATAATAAAACAAGGCATTAATATAAAATAAGTAATAAGTAATTTGTAATTTTTTAAATTGAAAATTTATAAACATTTGGGTAGATTTTTGGGAAAATTGGATTATTATCGGGATTTATGATATATAATGAAGGTTTGGCGTTAAAAAAGCCTACGAATAACTTTTCGAAATTTGTTTTAACAAGTAAGTGTCTTGTTTTTTAAGAGTTTTAAAATGTGTACAGTTTTAAGATTTAATATCTTGACCGCAAGCGTAAAATTTTGAGTGTTTGTGTTGCAATATAGAAAAATGTGTGCGCTTGAAAGTGGGAAATTCTGTTGAATAAACCAAAATACACAAAGACCAATTTTGCATTCAGACAAATTCTATATAATTTAATTTTAGTTTCACGTATAAGCACTTCCCCACTCATTAAAAAAAAAAAAAACACAAAAAAGTAAGGTAAACAAAACAAAGGTGACATGCATTGCTGGAGACACACCCACACAAAAACAAACACACACACATATAGACAAAAAAAACTGCAGTTCTGAAAACGAAAATAAAATAGTGAAAACATGGGGAGAGTGAGCGAGAGGGGAAGAGACGGAAATAAAAACTGTGCTTAGTAGTAAGAACTTACCAAAACGGCGCTCTCTCGGACCAGCTGCGAGACATTCTCTCTCATTTGCACCGCCGAGCCGAGCTTATTCAAGCCCCGCGTAAATTTTCGCTCCATTCTGCTCTCTCTCTCTCTTTATCTCTCTCTCGTTCTTTAGGGATCAAAAGAGTTGAAACAAACAAGTTGTTGTTGTTGTTGTTTTGCAAAAACCGGCGGCGATTCAAAAATAGAGAGACACACACAAGCACATATACACGCAGGCAGATAACTCACGCACACAAACACACGCACAAGTGGACAGGATGCGCTGCCGACTGCGCAGCCAACGTCGCTGCCAACGATGACTAATTCGTTATCCTTTTTTTTTCCTTTTGCCTTTTTTTCTCTGACTTTCCGGCAATTTTCCCTTGAAATATTCGCACTTCTAAGGAGTTACATGACAATTTCTGGATGAAGGATTCAGGAAATTCTTTTTTAATTCATGTTATACACAAAAACACTAACACAAGCACGTGAAAATTCCCACGCCCCTTTTTGCGAAAACAAGACACATACACGGCAGGGTCGAAGCATCCCCGTAGATGTCATAAACAATAAATTCTTTAATGAACTAAACACAGCTGTTTACACCGTTTTGTTTGCACGACTGTCTTGGGAATTATTTCGAATTATTATTATTATTTTATTAAAATTATTTCTTTAATTTTCTTGTTTCGGAACGGCGTTTATTGGAAACAAATCGGCGAATCGTTTATATATGTTTCGATTTGCCGCCCCCGAATTCGCTACGAAAGATATTTTATCTGAATGTTTTGCCGCGCGATAGTTTCTTTCGACTTCGACTTTTTAAATAAATCGTATTGTGTACCGGCTGTGAGCAACAATCATCCGCCGCGTTGTACCGAGTCGACTGCCGCGAGTGTTATTTTCAACTGAACAATCAGCTCAGAGCTAGTTCCAACTGAATAATCCGCTCTGAGCCAGGGCTACAAACTAAGACCAACCCTGCATTAGTGTTGAGAGTTTAGTGTTGAGAGTTTAACTTTTTTTTGGAATGGAAATAAAACTTTAAAATATTTGGGAAAGATCGATTAGTTTTATTTATTCACTTTAAATTAAAGAAAAACAGTAATATTTTTTTTTCACTTTTATAATCGTATATATATCTGCCATAGCAATTGAGATACAGATAAACGACAACAGAGTTTTACATGTAAAATTAACAGAATAAGGTAAAATACTGTGGTTGGAGTTTTGGAGAAGATGTTAGCAAAAAGAACAACTTAACATAACATTTTTCCCGCTATATCTTATATCTGGCGGTGATTTTCAAGCAAAATCGGCGTTATTTTAGCTATTTTTGTAATGTGTTCTCACATATATTTTTTGTCATACAGATGTTTTTCATAAATCAAATGAAAAAGAAATATTGACAAGTATTTAAGTGTGGCATAATAAAGTCCATTTTGCTGGCCGCCAAGAAACAATTCATCCCGCATTTTACTATTGAAAACCGCCAGTTATGGCTGGCAAAAGGCTAAAATGGCGACGCTGGTTTCAGTCCAAAACAGTGCTGCCAACTCGTTTTCAGTAAATGTAATTACATTTTACATTTTACTGTAAACTTTAAAATTTACAATCAAATTTCTCGAAATCCGCCGAAAAAATGGTCCGCTTTGAGTAATTTGAAGAAGAATGATATACAACAACAACAATAGTAATTTTAACCACAATATTGTGACTGCAAATAAAATTAAAATAAAATGTAAAGATGTCTTTAGAATGTGCCATTTAGCGCTGTGTTTCTGGTCTAAATTCAGCGCAAAAGTATGCCATGTATTTTTACTTCCGTCTGTTACTAAGTAATTCATCACAAAAGATACAATAATTTATGGCTCGACAGTTCGGCCACTCTTTCGCAATATTTCTCTTTTTAATGTGAAATAACAGCTAAAATAATAGTTAAATTTGTTTAATGAAGTTTCCTATTGCTTTAAAACACTTAAAAGACCGATTTAAATTTTTGTTCCATTTAAAATTTTTTATTCTTTACAAAATGTTCATCTTATGCCTCGCAAATGAAGAGAGCCTTATCATGGCAAGAACTGTCGTACATAAAATAGTTAATTGACTGAACGCAATGTTGTTTAGAGTTATAGTCGTCAGGTTGTCCTTCTCTCCATTTCAAAAAGGATGCTGGTTGGCCAGAATATAAAATAGTGAATGTTCCCTCGTTGTTCAAATCGTTAAGAGAAAGCCAATAGCTTGAGTCCCATTCCAGTTTGGGTACGATTAGGTCCAGCTCCTCTTGGTTAAGAATGGTTGCCAGTTCGCCGCCCATTCGACGGCATGTCCTTGCAGCCTCAAACCAATCAAGAGTTGTGTTCTTCTCAATGTAGAAGAACCTACTTCCGAGCGGTTGAAAGTCGCACGAAGGAAGGGCAGCCTGGAGTGCTGGCAAAGTCAGGAAGAGTACTATTATTGAGGAGTAAACGAACATTCTGAGTGTTCTTAAACACTGTCTGGGAGTGCTGCTAATACTCTGTATTTATAGGCCAGCAGCTAATCAAAATAATTGATAGAGATAATACATTTTTCCACGAATTCCACAATTTATTTACAACCAAATTAAGGAATACTTACAGTTTACAGATTAATATTATGTTATGGGATTATTTTGAACGTTGAAATCCGTGTTTCTTCCTAGAAGCTATGCCAAAATATGATATATGTGACAATTGTAATGATCTAATCTATGACTATGACCTTGGTGTAGTGTTATTCGACCCAGACGTGCGCGTCTGCCATTTCTACGAAAAAACTAATGTTTTTTTAGTTTCAATTTTTTACAATTTAATCCATAATAAAGCAATACATCAAATAAACGTATAACAATTTCTTTTTACAGAATCGTGACAAAAACTTAATAGTTCTCTAAAATTTTGCAATTGTTCAAATTTGAAAGAATGTTGTATATTCGACGCAAATGTGATTTTTCATAAGCATAAGCATTAAATTTTTTTTAAATTTTAAATACAATTTAAAAAGCAGCTAGCTACCAGGAAGCGAATGATTGCATTACAAGCGGGCCTTCTAGTTGGAATTTTTGCCTGCTGCTGAGGAGTTCAGCCCAAAAGATGCACCATTATATAGGCAAACAATTCGGCCACTCTTTCTTTTAGCATACTTTTGTGGCCAGAAAAAGAGTTGGCACCAAAGAACTTTATAACAGTTTATAATAGTTTCCGTCGCCCTCTGCTGATTCCTGTTCGCCTGTTACCCCAAATCGGGAATTTTGCTCGCAGAATTTCGGGAATTTGGATGGGAAAAAGCATTTCTCTTGTTGTTGTCCCATAAAATGTTGTTGTAATAATGTGGTTGTGGTTGTGGGCAAGAAAAATGGTATAAATCTGGGTATTTGACAAACGTAAATTATAACAGATTATACCAGTTTTTGTCGTTGTGCTTCTCGTTTCTGTTCGCCTGTTACCCGAAATCGGGAAATGGACAATTTAGATGGGAAAAGGATTGTTTTTGTAAATATATTGTCTTAAAACTGTTGTTGTTGTAATAATGTGGTTGTTGTCGGAAAAAAAGGTATAAATCTGGGTATTTGCCAAACATAAATTATAACAGTTTATACCAGTTTTTGTCGTCGCTCTTCTGGCTTCTGTTCGCCTGTTACCCGAAATGGTTTAGTGGTCAATTTTTATTATTGTATACACATAGCTTGACCACGTGATCTTCAGGATATATTTGTTTATGTTTCCCTATATGAATCTCAGCGGAAACAGAAAGCTTGTTTATACTATATAAAAATTCATAAGAATAAAAAAACAACAAAAGAAAAGATATTTATTGCTTCATCATTGACTAAATTGGAAACTAATGAAACCCTAAAACTATAAGTTTTTTCGTAGAAATATATTAAATAAGAAGACGCGCCCTTCTGGGCTGAATAACACTACACCAAGGTTATAGTCATAGATCGTTAATCATTACAATTGTCAAATATTTTATATTGTGGCATAGTTTCTAGGAAGAAACACGGATTTCAACGATCAAAATAATCTCATAACTTTATATTAATCCGTTAACTGTAAATATTCCTCAACTTGGTTGTAAATAAATTGTGGAATTCGTGGAAAATGGTATTGCCTCTAGAGAATTCAAGAAACTGCGAAATTCGTTTTCGTAAAATGTTCCCTATCAATTATTTTGAGTAGCTGTTGGCCTATAAATACAGCGTATTAACAGCACTCCCAGACAGTGTTTAAGAAAACTCACAATGTTCGGTTACTCGTCAATAATAGTGATTTTCCTGGCTTTGCCTGCACTCCAGGCTGCACCTCCTTCATCCGAGTTCCAACGGATCGGATCTAGGTTCTTTTACATCGAGAAGAACACAACTTTTGATTGGTTTGAGGCTGCAAGGACATGTCGTCGGATGGGCGGCGAACTGGCGACCATCCGTTGCCAAAACGATCTGGATCAAATCGTACCCAAACTGGAATGGGACTCGAAATATTGGCTGTCTCTTAACGATTTGAACAATGAGGGTACATTCACTATTTTATATTCTGGTCAATCAGCATCTTTCCTAAAATGGAGAGAAGGACAACCTGACGACTATAACTCTAAACAACATTGCGTTCAGGCAATTAACTATTATATGTACGATAGTTCATGCGATGACAAGGCTCTTTTCATTTGCGAGGCATGAGATGAACATTTTGTAAAGAATAAAATCAATGGGAAAACTTAAAAATAAAAGAAACTACCTTAACCACATTTAAATGTAATTTCTATTTCAATTATTACTGATATTTTCCTCCCCATTGAAAAGTCAATTGTCGATTGTTTATATATTCCATATATTTTGCATATATTTGTTGGTGTTCCTATACTTTACACAATAAAAATGATAATGCATCTCAACAAAAACAATTATTCGCGGTACTTAGACAAAATTCATGCTTGCGTGATTCGTAACTTTTGCTCTTGGAATTGTTTTACCCAAACATACTACTAGCTTGATTTCATTTTTGCGTGGCTCTCTCTTATGTTGGTTATTGGTATCGTTATCGTTAATCGATTAGAAAATAAAGATAGTCATAGTTAATTTCGATGGATCCGAATGCGGATCGAGAATTATAAGGCGCGCTCCTACACATATGTACAACGAATGCGCGCCATGCAAATTATATATATATGTATTCTTGTGAGTCATTCGACATCGACGATGTGATTTCTGCATTTGGTTAAACTTATAAAATAATTAATTAACATACGGTTTAGGTAAAATTATTTAAAGCAACTTAAACTTAAGGTTAACAGTTCCCTCTTGCTCTGTTCTGCTTGTGAACTTGTGATTTGAATTAATTTACGAGAAAATCATATCAAGTCGATTATAATTTAGTTATCGTCGATAATGGGGGATGAAGTGTGAAACGAGAGTCACAGTAACAGTCACGGCAACAGTAACACTTTACGGGTGCGACTAACGAACGAGTAACGGTTTTGTAAACCTCAAAACTTTGCTACAAGTGTTTTTGTTTTTTGTGTGAGTGTTGCGATTATAATCATAATATGTATGCATATCGATATCGATCTCCGCGTGTGATGCTTTGCGATTGATCGCTCTCTACTTAGGATGGGTTCTGGAATAGTTCTTTAGGGTGTTATTCTTGCGTTAAATATGCTTAAAGACTTATATTATATATTTGGTGTACTTTTTTGAGTTTTGTGTTCTGTTTTGCTTTAGCTGTTTTATCGCTTTGTTTTTTGTTTTTTGTTTTCTTTTTGTTTTTTAGTTTAGTTTGTAACTGTTTGTATGTTGCTTTGTATAATAATAACTTGTCAATATGCGCATGCCTGCTGCCACCTGTCCGATCTCTATAGATCTCCACATCTACAGCTACGTAAACTAAATATAATACAGTTTTGTTTGTTTTCCATTTTGTTTGGGGGGTTTCTCTCCTTTCGGGGCTACGCCACTGTCTGCAAATCAACTCGCCAAACGAATGACTCCTCCAAAGTGTTATACACGGCACAGTGGTTACTCCCTTTTTTCCAGCTGACTCCTTCGCCTCCTGCCTCGTCCAAGGACTGCGTTTGACGCTTAGATAGGCGATATGGAGAGCGGTGCTGCTGCTGTATCCGGCATGTATTCCTTGAGAAGATCCCTTAGTCGCAGGATCTCCCTGCCGGCTGCCGACAGATCGCCCTGCAGGGACAGTTCCCGCTCCCTTAGCCGCTTGATGTCGCGCTGACAGGTCTGCAAGATGGAAAGGATTTCGAATTAATTTATCTTTTATAATCTCTTTAAAGTTCAAAGCAAATACTTACCACGTTCTGCCTGAGCAGGTCCAGCTTGTCACATTTCAACCGCGTAACCTCCTGGCGCAGATTCTCGATCTTCATGATCGTCTCATTGCTAGGCGAGCTGCCCATCATGGTGGACTGGACACCGTCCAGGCACAGAGAGCACGCCTTGGTGGTGGCCTCCGCGGAGCTCATGCTCTCCAGACCCGTGTCACTGTCTATGTAGGTGGCCCCACCGTCCAAATGGGCCATCATCGGGTCCAGATCCACGCTGTTCAGGCTGGAGTCATCGCTCGTCTCGGACATGGTGGCCACGGCCACGACTCCATTTTGGGCGGCACTCGCTACCGCGGCGGCCACGCCTCCCGAACCGTTTTGTGGCAGAAGGCCTCCGTTTGAGTTGGAGTTGCTGTTGATGTTGTTGTTGTTCGCCTGGCGAGAGGTGATGTCCGGCGAAGAGGAGGTGGACTCGTTCGAGGATTTTGATTTAGACGAGGACTTGGAGGCGGTACGACTGCAGGTCTGTTTCGGGGAAAAATAAAGGATTAAGAATCTAAATCATAAAATCTCTTTCTATAAACTCACATTCAAATTGGGTGTCTGCATTTCGGGATGCGCCTCCTTCTTGGCATTCAGAGTGCCCAGCTTGGTGTTCACACTAAACTTATCCGTCTGCCCGGGTCCATGGCCATTACCAGTATCCACGCTCTGGGATCGTACCCGCATGATGAGGGCCTTCTTCACGGTGTCTATAAACCGAGAGCCAGCATTACCTCCACTGCCACTCTCCGCCTTGGGCGTCTCGGGTGTGGGACTGCCAGCGGATGTCTGGGAGAGATCGGCGCCCAGGAAATCGCGAGTCTTCTCGCGCAACTCCTCCACCAAATTCTGTAGCAACGAGGTCCTGGTGCGCTGCTCCAGCTTGGCGAACTTCTCGGCCTTGTAGCAGGCATTCTCCGCATTGATCAGCTTGGTGAGTATGAACTCCTTGAACTCCTGACCCTTCCGGAAGACGGCCGGATTGGGAAGTGTGGGTCCAAAGAAGGGCACATCGTCGCGGGCCGTGACGCTGACCTTGTAGCGGGTGTGGGGAGTATTCGGCTCGATGGGCTGCACCACGATGAAGGCGTGCAGGAAGTGGCTGGCGATCATGTCCGGCGAGAAGGGAGTATTGGTCTCCTGGAAAACAATGGCCACGATGTCATTGCCAATGTGCCGCTTCCTTTGCAGCTGCTGCGGATCGCCCTCGGTGTGGGGCAGCAGGGTGGACACATGGAACATGACCTCCCGCTCCTTGAAGACCTCATACACGGCCGTGTCGCCAGTGTGTCCATTCTGTATGTCCAAGCCACCCCTGTAGCCCTTGTGGTCCTTAAGGCGAATCCGCTGGCCCAGGACATCCAAGAACTCGTCGAAGGCCGGCGAGGTGGTCTGGTTGCCGAACAGCTCCTCCTCGGTGGTCTGTCCATATCTTTGGTAGAGCACTCCGAACTTGAAGTGCGAAACGAGGACATGTTCGTCGTAAACGCTGATCAGCTGCGAGGCCTTGGGGCACAGCACCGGCATGAAGTGGTCCACCTGGATCTGTTCGTTCAACAGACGCACCATCTTCAAAGGACTGGGCTGGGCACCCAAACAGGAGACCGGAATCAGCTCATGCATCGTGCCAGTCCTCAGCCGGAGCAGGATGCGCATATGCTCCTGATTGGCCACATTCTCCGTCTTAATGGATATCAACACGGGGCCCAGCTGCTCATCCTGTCCCACCAGATTCGAGTGCTCTCTGGCGGCATAGAATCTCCGATAGCACTTGGCCGTGTCATCCGTCTCGAACTTGGCCATCCAGGTGGTCTGCGGCAGCAAAGGATTGCCCCGAGCATCGTAACCGCACTCGTGCTCTGTCCCATCCAGCCAGTAGCCGCCGAGCTGCGGCAGCAGGATCATGGGATAGGGAGCCGACTTGGCCAGCGCCTCCTCCAGGAGTCTCTGCGAGGCGGGAATGGCCGAGACGATGGAGGAGTTGGAGCTCACCGACGACTGGGACTGGTAGTGGTGTCCATTGGACAGCATCTGGCAACCGGAGGCGCTCACCACGCCGCTCAGCTGTGGGGAGGCGGGCGTGGAGCTGCAGGCGGATCCGGACACTGTCGAGGTGCTCGAGTGGTTCATCGAGTGGCGCAGCGTTGCCCGGGAGCCCGAGTGCTGCAAGCCACCGTTGTGCGGATGGGCGTGACTGTCGTGTGGTGAGTGGGGCTGTGGCACACGCTCCTCGCTTGCGTTGCTGCCGCGATGGTGGTTCTGTAAGGGAAAAAAGATTTTAAATTGTAATAAGTTTTGAAAAAGTTTTTTATTTCTTCTCTTAAATTAGGGAAATAAAGGTACTTATTCTCTCCTGATTACTGGACACTTTCAATAACCCAAATATATAGTTATGGCTGCCTGATCCTGTGAGGAAATAAATATAATTTTCTATACGCCATTCTCTGTCTCTGATTATTCAGAGGACCATGTGTGGCAGGGGCTTTACCCAGTCCCTGTCCCAGTCTTAGCTCCACACAACTGGGGCCCTGATTATGTGTGTGGGTGCCACAGTGGAGCCTCCCACATGGCAGCGGACAAAGAGCGGCTCGGCAGCACACGGCTGCATTATAATTTCATGCAATTATCGTCAACGAATACCCAACCCTCCTCTGCCCTCTTCTGCTCCGCATGCAAATGTCCCGGAGCCCCGAGGCCATGTGGATGGATTGGATAATGGCAGAGGAAAAGAGCTCCATGGAGAGCTCCATGGCTCCAAGTGGTGCAGCCAGCGACTGTCGATGCCTTTGCAATTTTGTTGGCACAAACTATTTGCAAAAGCGCCAAACAAATATGGCAGTGGGTATAGGTGGGTGTGTGTGTGGGGTGTGTGGGGGGTGCAGGGGCGTGGATTACGTGATGGATTTGCGCAGAGGGAAAACTCGGGCTGGGTTGAATTTTTGATAACATTAAGCCAACAATTTTCATTTGACATGAGCGGAGCAGTGGAGCAGTGGAGCCGTGGAGCCGTGCTTTTCCAAAGCATTTCCTTTTCAATTCCTGGCGCCACTCGAAGCCTTTGTCTAGCCCCTAAACAAGCGAGCATATTAAAAAGTTCCCTTCTTTTATTTGCACATAACAGTTTTTCCATTTCTACGAATCTTTTGTTGCATTTTGCTGGCCAGCAGCCAAATGGGGTTAAAGGTTTGGCCAGGGGGTTAAGGGGAATATGTGTGCGTGTGTGTGTTAAGGTTCATCGATAGTTCGTGCCTTGATTTAATGGTCTGCCGGCTGCCAATTGCAACTGCAACTGATGGCTGGAAGTAATGAGACGCCAGGAAGTTTTTGGGGAATGCAGCAAAAGGAATTAGAAAAGAAATGCCTTTGACATAGACTAGAGGAGGAGGAGGCAGAGGAGGAGAGGAGGAGGAGTGTCTCCTCTGGTGGTTGCCACTCACTTCCACCATCGATTTGCAAGGTTAGCCCAGTCTGTCGATTATTCAAGCCGAGTAGTTTCCAGTTAGCTGACTGCACCGCTAATGAATTGCATTGTCAGTCATTTGGGTGCATATCCAATGGATTTTGACATCCATCGCTCAGGCATTCGCCGGGTTTTGTGTATCTGTGTATCTAGGCACCACTCGCTTGTAGCTCTATCTGTATCTGTATCTGTATCGTGTGAACCAAAACAATATGCAAATGCATATTTCCTACTGCAACTCCCTTTGGCAGACAAACAAAACGAAACGAATGTGGCAATTGAGGCAAATTAATAAATTTTGTTGTAACTCTAGACAGTCGCTAGATGGATAGTTGGATGGGGAATTAAATGGAAACTAGAGCTATGGAGCTATGGAACTGTGCAACTATGGAACTGGAGTGGGCCTGTTGCAGATACAGCTCATAGTCATAGTCACGTCACACGCTTAGTTGGCTTCATTGGCCGAGGGCGGTTGCCCTTTTAATGTTTGCTTAAATGGCAAATGGTAAATGGGAAGCGGGAAATGGGAAATGGGAAATGGGAAAATTGGGAAATGAACGAGGGGTAAGTCAAGCCCCGAAAATAGATAGTTGGTTCAGGATAAGGCTAAGCTCTCTCGCCCTCGGGTTGGGTCAACAAAGGAAGTCGGTAAGGCAAGTGAGTCATCTAATAAGGGAAAACTTCCCCTTCTTAGTTTTCCCTCAACTAATTTGTCAAGATTTCCACTTTGGCAATTGGTTTTCGGTTTTCGGTTTTGCTGAGATCTAATTAGGAAAGCATTTGTTCGGTGGCTGTAAGAGCTGTATTAAGCACAGCCGGACAACTGAGCAAACCGGAAAATGCCAAAGTTAAAAAATGTAATAAAGTGGAAAGCATGACGAATGTAGAACTTGCACAGAGAGAACCAGAAACTCAACGATGACAATCATAATGCCGACAATGATGATGTTTATGTGCCGATTCCAAGGAACTTAAGCGGATTACAGTCAGCGCGTACACACACACGAGCCACAAGATGGGGAAAAGTGTTACGAGCCGAGATCTAAAACGAACATACAAGAGACAAGAGCACACAGAACACAGAATACAGAACACGGTGCTGAAATGGAACCAAAAGTGGAGGAGAACCGAACCGAAAGCGGAACTACAGCCATATGGCAACATGAAGATGGGGGCATCAAGTACACAGAGAAAAAGGGGGAACAAATTGGGGAACTTAATACAAATTAAATGGGTTTCTGGTACCGAAAGTAGAGTGGGTTGATCCCTAAAAAGTATTTCTTCAACACTGTCATTAATTATTAATTTACATAAAAGTTGGAGGGATTTCTGGTACCAAAAGAACTGCGGTTTCTTTTCCTTTTAATCATTCCTTGATTACTGTTTATTATTTTTACTATTTCTTCCTTTTCTCTCTCTGTATTAGTAGCCTCCTTTCGAGGTTAGTGGGGTAAAGTGAAGAGAAGAAGGGGCATGGAAGGCAGACCCCTGGGGCAAAGTCATCTCCTGCATTGAACAACCGATTTGCATACACCGAAGGGCACCGATCTCTCCTCACTCTACTCAATCCCTGCCCCTCATTTGGTCCTATTTCTCCCCTGAACAGACACCCCCATGTGAGTCCTGCGACGTTGCCAAAGTCAACAGCATTTCCTTGTTGTTTTTCCTTTTTTTTTTGTTATTGTTTCGGCCTCAAGTACGGGCGGGCGTCATTAAAAATGTGCATTTTGCATCCAACGCCCTCGCCTCTTCACAAAATGAAAACAAAGTCTGTACAACAAAAGCACAGGAAGCCCGGTCCCCTATAAAAAAAAGGGGAAAAATTTACAAGAAAGAAAGGAGGATGTCAGTCATCGCCAGAGGCAGGTTTGACAGCCACTGCAACGCCTCCGAAACTGTTAATATTATTAATATTATTCGCAGTTTCGCCTTTGTGAATATTTTATGCAGTTCGCATTACTCAACTTGGAAAGTGTGACACATGCGAGTTCTCCCAGTGATTGATATATGTGTGTGCTCTGTGTCCTACGCACGTGAGGCAGGGGAGTCAAGGAGCTAAGCTATAAATGTGAATATATATATATATATATGTGGCGACAAATCCCCAAGCCCCAGAGACACATGATTTATTCGTGTCTCCGAGGTTGAAACAAAAAAACACACACACACAAGTCGGGCTTGATATTGAAGTGCTTAAATCAAAAACGCATAAATCACAAATGTCAAGTCGAGAGTGAAGTGTCAAACGGAGGATGGAATTAGCAAAGGGTGTCCTTAATATAAGCAACAAATTAAGGAGGATTTAAGAAGTATTTTAGTACTATGTTAAAGATAATGATCATAGAACTTAGACACCTATTTTTGGCCAGAGTTATTAACCCTTTAGAAAGCCTAAAGATCATTAAGCAAAATTATTTTAAAACCGCTAGACTCTTAATGATTTAAGCTCCAGCTGGTACGCACTTTAGAACCTACTGAAAGCTGATCTCTCAACTCCAGAATTCGTGGCACGTCTGAGTGAGTCCAACTGGGCACGAATGTTTTGTTTGAAACGCTTTCACAAGCTTAATTAACATACACTCATGACTGTCTTATTGCTTGCCACCGAGCAGAACCAAATAAGTGTTAAAATGGGCATAAAAAAAGAAGTTCTCATAACGTATATAAAATAGCATATAAAATTCCTAGAAGCTTTGGCAACTGCAATCGGAATGAGATCATGTCTCAAGTGTGCAAATGAGTGTCTCTCTGAGTGAGCTCACATACCCAGAGATATATAGCTTTTTGGGGGCGTTATTTGTGTTTGGCCAAAATTGCTTTGGCAACTGGTTCGTTCGTTTGGTATTTGTTGAACACCAAACACGGCCTAAATATGGCAATCATTTGTTAAAGTTGCTACAGTTTGGCGACAATTTCATTAGCGGAACAAAGCCGCAAACAAAACGTATAAAAATTATATGGCTGAAAGCGAAAGGCAGCCGAAAATGGTTTCAAGATTGCCATAAATTATGCAAGCTACCTGATTGATTTTTAAGATCCCCTAATTAATAAAAAATCATACATTATTTTAGCCTTAAAATAGATTTAATTGCAGTGGAGTTTCGAGTTCGAGTTGCATGTGAAGTCTTAGTGTGTGACCCAATTTGTGCTCAGTGAACCCAACAACCGGAGTTGTGTGTGCAGCATAAAATTAGCTGCGACAATTCCAAGGCAAGAATCAAGAGGAGACCGAGAAGCCACTCCACTCCGTACACTCGATTCCATTCCCACACGCCCACGGGAAGCAATTTCCCCCTGTGATCACCCCTTGGAGGTAGTTGGAAAGGTATGAGGAGCATGACTTCATGTCACGCCTTTATGAGCAGCACAACAACTCACAACTCGACGAGGGCAGCCCCGTAACAAGATATTCTGCAACCAGCTAAGGCTGAGCTCGAAATAATAGCAGTGCCATCAAGGGTTTTTGGGGGAATTAATAACCAGCGACAAGTATCTCATGGAAATTACCATTTTTAAAGCTATAAAGAAGGTTGAGGAAACTAAAGTAAAGCAAGATTTAAGCTCTATAATAAAGATATTCTAAGCAAAAGAATTATCTATGTTTTATTTCATATTTTAAACCATTGTAAAGAATTATAAATTAAGCTATAAAAGAGCTACCTATATCCAACTATTTTATTAATATTTTATATTTTAAACCCATATAAAGCATTATAAACTTAAAGAACTAACTGTATTTACTCTACCAATTTAATAATATTTTTCCTAATATTTTCAAGCATTATAAAGACAATTTTATTAATAATTTTAAAGTATTTTAACCCATTTTAAAGCATTATAAACTTAACCCAGACTGTACCCTTCGCTTTCTTTGGCTTTCGTGAGAGATTGACCAACCTTCTTCTCTACTCTCTCGCTTAACCCTTCTGCGCATGGGCATTGAAGCTGCTCCGTTTCCGCTCGACTGACCCCCGCCCCCTTCCCCCGAGGGGTGTGCAATGGGTTAAGACTTTGTGTAACTTTGCACATTTAAATTACAAACAGCTGACAAAAGTTTTGCCGCCAGACCAAGTCCAAAGTGGTGGTTTGCCCAACCAACAGCTAACGCTTCCAGTGTTTTTTTCTTATATTTTACGAAGACTTGAGACTTGAAACTTCCCTCCTGCTTCTTTTCATTATTTTCCTTCGCTTGGCTTGCTTTTCTCATAAAATAATTGCTCGTGTGATCGAGAGGCTCTGGCTTTTGAGTGGAGTTACCAGCTCCGCCCCGTGGAGACTTGTGAACTGAGCTGGCAAAAGTTCTTTTGTGTCTCACGAGAATTTCGGCAGCCAAGCGTGAAACATGGAAGAATGTTCTTCTGGGAGAACCCTTCCTAGAATCTTTATTCTTTTTTTTCTCGAATGCTAAATTGCTAAAGGCCCCAAAACATGTAAAACCTGGTGGCTTCCTAGGAAACTCTTTAGTTTTTTTGCGTGTTGCCAAAACAGTTGTTGTCAACAGGGAACAAGATATATACATTTCCTGGCCACAATTAGTCGGAAAATGGCAGTTAGCCAGGCCTCGAGTAAACCCGATTCCCATTCGCAAGTCAAATATTGATTAAACAAGCCAAACTGGAACATAACTCCTCGAACACAACACACAAAATACACACTCTCGTCCATATGGGCAACCAACGCATTGTTTACTTGGCCAAAACAAGGCGCCAATCGAACGAGGCTAACAAATTGGACGTGCATATTGAATTATTGAAGGCAGCTTCGATTGCCTGTGGTTCAAAATGTCAACTGCAGTTGTGAGTGAGAGCAGAACGGGCCAAGTTAAGGGAATTTTCTGGCCCAAAGAGGGTCTGACAGGCAGACAGAAAGGGGAGGAGACTATAGGTTGAGGAATGAACAGGAAAAGTTATAATTAATATTGTTGAAATGCAATTAAGTTTCGGGGAAGGAATAAATAATATATAGGTTTGGATTACACTTGGATCAAGGTTTTAAGATCTAAAAATAAATGTATAAAAATATATATCCCCTTAAATATAATTCTCTTTAATTTTTGTCAAATAAACATATTTATAAGCTCCAACTCTCCAAGTCTTAATGCCATTATATCTCTATTAATATCCAACATTTTCTCCAGTGTTCAGATTGCAGTAATCCGCACTCTAGGTTGAGCCACTCTCGGCTTACTTCAGGCTATTTGTCAGCGAATTTTGCTGAATGATTTATGAATTTTTCGACTGGTTACCAGACGGGGGGAGTGAGACTGTAGGGGATCTGACATTTCTCTGCTTGATTTTTGGCCCAACAAAAGTTGCCTGACCACCCGCAGATGCGTTGGCGTTATATTTTTTTGCTTTTGCTTTTGCTGCTGCGGCATTGGCAACATTCACTTTTTACTGAGTGCATATTGTTCACATATCTCTCAGAGGGAAATACAGCCCAAAAACTGGGTCAACGCATGTCACCAGCCCAAAAAAAAGAGAGAAAAAAAACCCATTTACTTGTTTATATAGTATAGTAAAGTTTCCCGCCCGATTTAACACTCGCTCATCGTTAATCTTCATTTATTTGCATGTGCTCTTGCCGCATATGTTGCATTCGGTATTCATTATTCATTATTCACGGGGGGAAACTCTCTCAAAACTGTAAATGCATCGCATAAGTGGCAATTGCCGCAAATTGCTTCCTCAGCCTGAAGTTCGCTTATTTATAGCAAATCTCTTTTGACGCCAAGTGAGTGGCCACAAGTGCACTTCTTCGCTGCAACCCCTTCGGGGGTCTCCTTATTCGTTGACTTATTTATGATCGCACACGAGACGCTGCCTCTGGTTTTTCTCTCTTTATTTTAAAGGAAAAATTAAACAGCAGACGCCAGATGGAAATCAGCGAAAGGCTCGTAAAACTATTCTCAGTACGCGACTCTGCTGATTGTTTACATTGAAAGAGTCGAAGCGACTTAATGGCTGACTAAGGAGTAATGGAAAAGCCTGAATCATCTGAATAACGATTTGCAGCAGCCTCATGGAGATGCAGATATACAAAATATATATATGAATATTGTGTCTAGCCATTGCAATCGAAAAATATAAAAATTTAATGTCTTGGAAGCTATTGCTGATGGTGTTTTGTGAATTTTGGGGATTGTGTTGTCTGGCAAACACAATTTATTTAAATTGATTAAAATACTATTGAGTAAAAATAACTAAAGTTTAAGGAAAATAAAAATTAAAACAATTTGAAATAAGTAAAATAGGAAATTATGAACTTTGTGATAGAAATTTAGAGGAAAACCATATCCTTAAAGCCTTTGCTTGCTAAATTTTCAAACTGAGTTTAAATGCTGTTCATGAACAATAAGTTTAAATTTTGATATATCGTTTATTATATATCTTTTATGATGATACATTCCCTCTTTTAACTGAACTCCCTTGATTCCTTTTTTTTAGCTCATTGCCAATTCAATTACCACGCAAAATTGCTCACTTTTTTTGCTTTAAGTTTTACAACTCTCAACAAGTCGAAAACAGACTCTGGCATATAAATCAATAAATTAGCAGTCCATAAACTTAATAAGCCAGATAAATAACAAAAGCATTGCCACTGGCACGCAATGCAATCCAGTCAAAATTGAGCAAAAAGTGAAGGAGAGACACTCTCCACTTTTGTAATCAATCATTGACATCCTGCAGAGTGCATTTCAGAGTTTGGAACATCATTGGCCAATTGCATGTTGGCTGCCAATTAAAAAATTCCAAAATAGCCACTAGCAGCAGCTAGAAAAGCACTAAAAAAAACACGTTAAAAAAATATAAATAAACTTTTAAAACAATAACAACCACAATGGGGAGTCATGCAAGCGGCAAAGTGAAATGCAAAATGAAAATAAAAGCCAGGCCTGAAACTCAGAGTTGAGCAATGATCGGCGGGAATAACAAGAAAAATAACAACAACAGCAAGTAGCTGTGACCATTGGTCAGCAGATTCGAGTTGGCCAAAACCCCTTACCAATACCCATACCCACCTTACCCCGAATGCAATGCATTTAACACTTTCAACACGGCCAACAATCGCTTTGGTGATTCATCTGGCGTCGGGTTTTCGTTTATTTCGCTTTGTTTATATTTTTACATTTTTTTGGTTTTGGTTTTCGGTTTTCGGTTTTTTGGGTGCGTTACAGTTTGTCAGCCACTGTGAAACTTTCTTTTTACGAAATATTTATGAAGAAATTCACACAGCGCAAAAGATGGGGGGCATCGCAGAAAATAAATACAGTGAAAGATCTTTACAAATAAAATATATACAATTTTGGATATTTTTTACAATATTTCCTTAGGAGTTTAATGTTTATAATTAAAATTGAATTGCAGAAAACAACAACAGTAAACGATCTTTACAAATTAAATTAACAAATTATTAAATTTTTTATAATTTTACAATATTTTCTCAGGAGTTAAATGTCACAAAAAATAAAATTGAATTAATTAGAACATTTTTAATTAAGGTTTCTAGTTAGAACTAATGGGAAATTAAATGATTATAGAGTTAGGAAAAAAACTAAGCTCATTTATATAATTCATATAATTAAAAAACTCTTTAAAAAATGCATATAAACCTAGAAAAACTCACAGAGTCTCCACTGTACTCATCAAAATAAAGAGCTTTGAGGGGCGGGTTAACTGCTCGTTGTGCTGGTTGTGGGCGTGTTAACCATTTTCAGAGCCCTTTCCCAGCTCATTTGCCTCGGGGCAACGGGATTTCGGTCTTTGCCTAATGAATTTATCTTTTTCTCTGTATTTTTTAACACACAACATTGCGAGCAATTTCATTTAGAAGAAACTTTCTTTCCCAGCATCATCGGGCAGACAGATAGACGAACAAAAAACCGGAACAAAATCTCGGGAATTATCTTGAGGGCATATCATGTCTGTCTCTCTCTTTATTATTATCATCATTATTATTATTTTATTATTATTTCTTTTTAAGTTTTTCTCGGGGTTTGACACGCACGCGAACCACGTTGCGGCGACGCTACCCAAAACCTTGGCTAAGTCTTTGGGTTATTTGTTTCTTGCCCGTCTTGGCCGCATTTGAATTGATTTGGTCTCTTTGTTTCTTTATGCGCAAAAAGAACCAGAAAA
Source organism: Drosophila punjabiensis (assembly GCA_008042585.1). NCBI lineage: Eukaryota > Metazoa > Arthropoda > Insecta > Diptera > Drosophilidae > Drosophila > Drosophila punjabiensis. Next base: position 108,803 of record VNJR01007445.1, read on the forward strand.
TAACAAATCTCTAGAGCTGAAATTCAATTAACAAAAGCCATAAAAAAGTGACGGAAAAACAAATGAGATTTAATTATTAATTGAACCAGAGTCAAGGTTTCTCTCCGCCAAAGTAATTTACATACAGATGCAAATAGAAATATGCGGCATCGAGATATGATGAAGGTATATATGTATATATATTGTATGTCTCTTGTTTATATGGCGAATGAGGTCAAGTGGGCCGATGCTACGATCTGTCAGATGATCATAATTTTTGGCAGCAAATCAATCTGAGGCGTGTGGCCAGAGAAGTGCGGGTGTCTCTGATGGCAGATGGAGATATATATTTATTGTATATAATATATAAATCCTATCGATGGCTGTGTAAACACAAGAACAAGGTTGAGGCTTTGAAGATTTTGAAACTGAAGAAGACCATGATATATCATTCAACTGTGAAGTTATTAATACTTTGGCTGTCAGTATAATAATAAGAATCTAATAATTGGAAATGTATCTTTATTCAAGTTTTATTGTGGAGCTTTAGATATATGTTAGTGTTTATTTAATCATTATAGTTTAGTGATATTAGCTTCCATTTCTATTGTTTTAAATTCACACAATTTAATTTAATTCCGAAAGAAACACCTACAGTTTCGGTTTGCCAGTTCATTGAACCAAATAAAGCAAAACCTACAACGATGCGACAATCCCATTTGTCATCTCTGTGGCTGTCGTTTGTCTCTGAGGTAAAACTGGTGACCAGGTCGACCAGCAATCTGCCAGATAAAACCCCACCTTGCAACGTCTTCTGTGACAGTTTACAAGGCGTCATAAAAAAGCACAAAAAACAAGAACAGCAAAAAGCGAGGAGAAATGAACTTTTTCGCACTTGATGGCCATTAATTTCTTATGTGAGTGTTGGTCTTTATTTCTTCTTTTTTTGTTATATTTTTCTGTGGCGTGCTTTGGGTTCATCTGGCTGCTTCTTCTTTTACTGTTGTAACTGTTGTGAACTCTGACATGGATTTTGGCTTGGCGTGACCCAAGAAGTGCGGCTGGTACGGGTACTCACTCACACCCCGCCTTTGTGGCTCTTAAAAGTATTGCCAACGTTCCAATAAGGCTAATGGCCCAAGCCCTCGATCTCGCCTCTCGCCGCCTGTGCTAAAACGTGTTTTTTCTTCTGTTTTCTGAGCCGCCTTAAAATGTCAAATGACCGATCGGCTTATGCGAAAGCCTTGGTTATGAGTCTATCTGGTGTGTATCTTTGTATCTGTATCTGCAATGCTCGAGTGAGCTGTATCAGCTCAGCTGCCTTCTCTCTGCATTTTTATTTTTTTCAATTTCTGTGTCAGCTAATTTCCATGGCATTGTTGCTGCTGCTGCTGCAAAATAACAAATAACAAACAACAAATAACAAATAACATTTACATGGGGCACACACCGAGCAAACGCTTTTCACACACAGTCAGATTTTTCAGCTTTTCTTGCCAGCGAAAGTTGGCAATAACAATGCTTTTCCGGCATGTTGGTAGGAAAAAGAGATGGCTGGAGATTGGCAGCTGCCAGCAAAGAGAGATAAATACACACAGAAAAATATCTAAATAATTTTTAGAGCCAAAGGAAACCAAGTCAAAAGGGTTTTTGCACTAAAACCTCTCGCACTTGTCAAATTAATTACTTTAGCATTATATTTCCTTTTGTTTCTGTGTAAAAGAAAAAAAGTTTCTAACAGTAGGAACTATTACAAGGTTGTACGCGAGTGTTTTCATAGTGTTTTGGCATAAATTAAGCCTAAGGTCGTTGCTTGGCCTGCTGGCAAACAACAGTTAGACTTAGACGAACGGCACAAAAGCAGTTAAGAACACACAATGCCAACACATAATTTACACATCACACATAAGACTTAATCGGCAGTAGATCTCTTCAGAGAGGGCAATAAAAGCCAGACACAATCGATGCCTGGAAGTGGGAAACAAAGGCTTATATCACACACTCCAGAGTTACCTGTTCCCAGTTACCATTCTTGTGATCTGTTCTTCCTCCGTTCTCGTTGGCATGCTAATGATCTTCGATCCCAAAGTCACTTAACTTAAACACGCCCCATTCATAAATAATTTGCTGCTAATTTTTATAATTCTTTTTCTTTTTTTTTTGTGCCCAGTAATTTAAGCAATTCCCCTACTGCGGCTCAATCAATGTAAACAATGTTTTCCGCTTGTCATTTTTCCCTCAGAGCCGTTGTTTTGAGGGGCACAGAAAACTGAAAGTTGAGCTGGCCAAACCAGTTAACTGGTTTGGTTTCAAATAGAAAAAATATATATGTATATATAAAACTGGCTAAACAAAGCTTGGCGTTTGTTCCGAGCCAGTTACCGCCTCCCGCTCTTTCTGGTAAGTCAATCCGCTGCCTACTGACTCTCGAAGCTCAGGCTTGCGGGGATCAGGCTTAGTGGAAATCTTTGTCTAAATCCAAGCTCTCCCTCACTCAATGCAACTGTAGAAGGTCTGTCAGCGGGTTCTGCGGAAAATTCTGCCAGTCAGAGTATCAAATGATCACAAACTATGCTGAAAACTAAGCCAAGGCAACGAGCTTTAAGCAGAAGAATAATAAATGTAATTCGAGCTTCTACAGAAAAAATAGTGACAGCACATGGTACTTAAAAAAGATTAAGAGAAACTATTTTTTAATTTAAATTTAATTTTAAAGTATTATTAAAAGGGTTTCGGTAATATTTTATATTTTATTTTATATTAAATAATATTTAAAATTTAAATAAATTTGTTAAAGTATTAATACTCAATATTCAAGCCTCGAGATCTTTAAATGGACATTGCAAATAAAATATATATGTTATTAATTTAATTAAAATTATAAGAAAAAATTTAATATTAGATAAAATTAAATAATTTGCAATACAAATTAAAATTTAATACTTGGAGGCTTCAAAACTACTTCTATTAAAACAAATTAAATAATAAATATTTATTAAAATACTTCTATTATAAAGAAAACATAAACTCCTCTTGAATCTATCCCCAAAAAACTCCAATTACCCCCTCTTTCTCCTTCTCCCTGCCTCTATCAACTTGACCCTAATTCGTTTAACCCCCATTTCGATGATTGTCCCACTTCTATTTGTTTTTTTTTTTTTTATTTTGGCCAGAAGCATTTTCGTTAATGGCCAAAATCGGCTGTGGGAAATGGTAAACTGTGCTTCTCTCTCTCTTTTTCGGTGGCAATTACAATTATCAACAGCTAGAAACGACATTTAATTAGACTAAGAAGGTTTTTATTTGCTTTGGCACATTATTAACCCATTAGTGGCCGAAATGGAAATGGAATTCACGCTTAGGTCATCACAATTAGCAGAGTTGGGTTAAGCCTGGGAGCCTTGAGCTTCCCCTCTGGAAATAATTTGATTACCGCGAGTGCAGCGATGACCTCAACGTGTAATGGAAAACTCATTAAAACGGCTTTTATATACATATATTTTTTTTTTGCTTTCTTCTTTGGCTTATTCACCTGAGTTTGCACCTGTTTGGAGCCAACGCGTGCCAAGTGAAAGGGAGGGAAAAGAGCGCAACGCCGAAGAAGAAGTTTGACCGCAAGATATACAATTTCAAATTGGCAGCTGCCGCCAGCAGCTGACACCTGAATTTGGGCCACCAAAAAAGGCCATAATTAATAATAAAAAAAAATATATAAATGTAAAATCAGAAGAAATACACAAGAAATAAAAGCAAAGCCAATGGAGGAGAAGCGGAAGAAGCAGAAGACAAATAAATCCATTTGGGCCGGAAGTGCCGGCGAAACTGGAAGCGAAAGCGAAACCGCAGAGAAGCCAAAAGGCGAGCATAATGCATCCTTCCGTCTTGGCTTCCTTTCGGTGGTCTCTCTTCTGCCCCTCCGGCTCCTCTTCCTGTCCGGCTGTCAGGGATGATTGAGCTCGAGTCGCTTCCTTTGCACAGAAAACAAAAACACACCATTTTGGTTCATAATTTCAAGAAAAAGATTGATTTAAAACGAATTTAAATTGAGTTTAGAGCAAAAAAGATCCGTTTTAGTGCTTCAAAAATATAGCATACTTTCTGGCAACTTCTAGCTATATTATTTTCTAATAGAATAATTTTGTAAATATTTTTTTCAGTGTCAACTTCAACAGTCTCACTGGTTCTTGGCATGACGTCAACAAAACCATTTTTTGGGTCACTCCTCGACACAGTCAACAATAGTTTTATTAACATTTTAGCCCCAACTAATGGATGGCAACCCTAAATACAGAGTTGTCCCCACAATCGAATTAATGATTGGTTATAACTCTCCCTCCCCCTCTCATGTTATAACCACCCACCACCCCCATCATGACAATGTGTGTTTATAAGCGGCATTTATTATTTTATGACAATGACGGGGCAAAGTCAAAGGAACCAAGCCAGGAGCGTGAGTGGAAAATGAGTTGGAAAATGGTGGAAATTATGACCAAGGGGGCGTGCTAGGGACACGTGTCACAATTTCCAGGACAGTTGGATCGCAAAGTGGAGCAAACAAATTGCGTGCCAGCCATCATAAATCTCCACTTGAGGAAATTTAAAATTCATTACAGTTTGGCAGGGACACACACAGACAGAGACGCTTGGGGCCTACAGTTTTCCAGGTACAGGAACAGGAAAATCCGCTGCCAAGAATCTCCAGCCGAAAGGCTGACCAGGCCAAGAGAGGGACAGAAAGAGAGAGAGAGAGAGAGAGAGAGAGTGCCATAAATTTTAAGCCATTGCCAGACATTTTTATTAATGACGCAACGCAACGCAGAATTCCAGTCTTATGCAAACAAGTGGCAAGTGACCAAAGACTACCAAGACTTGATTTTGTACAGAGGAAGAAAATTAATTAATTCTGGCTCGTAAAAATAATATAAAAAATGATACAACTTAATAAGTTAAAGTACTTGCAAGGAGACTTTATAAATATGTATTTAAACCCTTCAATAAGGTTGTTAGCTACATTTTTCAATAACTTTAGTTTCAATTATTCTACAAACTCTCTTCTTTTTTGCTCTGTGCACCTGTTCCACCACTCCTTCCCACTGAATTTGTTGCCTTGTCTGGTGGCAGTCGCCGTCTCAATCTCAATTGCAGCCTCTAGAACCCAACTTGCATAATTGCCAAGGCAGGCAGGCAGAGAGACAGAGCCATAGGAGTCGAGGAAATCCACAAGACAAAAAGTGGCCGTTGCAGTTAGCCGGGGTTACCGTTAGGAGAGCCAAGCCAAGCCAAGCCAAGCTTTTCCGACATTTTCCCATAATCAAAGAGTAACAAAGTTGCGTCGTCTAATGCAATAAAATTTAAGACTCTTTTGTACAATGGTAGAGAATATGGGCGAAGATATACTATAGTACTCGTACTCGTACTTGTACTGTGTGCATAATCCCCTTTCGGATCTCCTATCGTGGGCATTGTGTTACCATTATAATTATTTGCCAGGCCATAAATTATGGGAACCCATGGCGGCGGACAGGGTTGCCACATCGCTTAATTACCTCTCTGTTTTTTAGTTAACCCCCTGAAGCCAACCGTCGTCTTTTGCGCGCTCTGCAAGCTAATGAAACATTTTGCCAGCAACTTTGGGCGGGGAGTTCATTAAACTTGTCTCATAAAGAAATCATTGTGATGATACCCTGATGATGATGATGATGCCCAACGAAAGCTGCGTGCAATGAAGCCATTACGATGGTGTCTCAAAAAACCTATCATAAATATTCCAATAAATAATACATGATATCATGTGCAGTGTGAATAACAATGTGAGTTTAAGAAAACACAAACATATCAAATCCATCCATCATTCGCAGGAAATAAACCAAATTTGATTTCCCAGCGCCATAAATCTCAGTCTCCAAGATGACCTTGTAATGTGTTCAGACCATCCATTGATGGCGATATTAAAACATAATCACTTGACATGTAAATCAAGCGATTAACTCGCTGGCTAATTAATCAACATTTGCTTGATTGTTTGATTGCTTAATTGCGAGCACTAAACGCTGTGGGGAGAAAATGAAACTGAGAAACAGAGAGTCTCAGTTCAGAGTGTGAGTTTGAGGCTGAGAGCAAACAGAAATGGCCTAATGTGTGGGCAAACATTCTCGAAATGGCCCAAAACACGGGATGAATGGTTGGCTAGATGGATGGCCCAAAAGTAATTTCCGTTTTGGGCTTGCTCCATGAAAATGTCAGCGGATGTCGCATGTAATTAAAACTTGTCACAAGAGTCGAGCCAGCTCTGAGTCTTTCCCACGCGATGCGGATGTCACTGCGGATGCGGATGCCCAAGGGTTATTGGTTATCCCTCTGCATTTTCCTATATAGTTCGGGGCCAATCATCTGGGGAAATTAAATGGAAAAACTTGTCAGCTGTGACAAGAAATCGATTCTGTCTCTTGGCAAAAAAAAGTTCTCCTGCGACAGTGAAAGTAAACCAAAGTTTGGCTTTTCATGGGAACCCTCTAAAAAGAGGGAAAAGGTAAACGGAAAGAAGACAGAGAGCGACTTATGGCTAATTGAGCACTACACCTGTCCCAGGCCAAAGCTGCCAGGTGAACGATTAGTCGCTGCCTTTCGGTTCCTATGAGCCAGCTGATGGCCTAAGCCGCTTAAGAGATTTCTATTGTGTGCACAGGTAGAAAAAAAGGTAACATTCTGTAAATGATATATCACTGAAGCCTAATGAGTGTCGTTTTCATTAGGAAAATATTTAATTTAAAAGGGATTTTAACACATTTAGAATCTCTTAAACAGAGAAGCTATGTTATTGATTGTTTATTAACCACAAAACTCCTAATTTATTCATATTTTTCCCTCTGCATAGTGAAACCTGCTTAGGAATGAGCTGAGCAGCTTAGCTCCCAACTAAATCCTCTTCAAAGGGAAAGGGAACGTGCCATAAATGCCTAACCAATTACATTTGGCAAATTAAAAATCTGTCCGGATATTATAAAACCCCAAAGCAGACGGTCTATTGCTTTATCATTCCCTTACTAATCGGATTTGCCTCATAATTCATGAGCACAAAAATGTTTGAGTCCGCCGTTTATTTTTTTTTCGGACCCATCTCTCCTTCTGCGGGCCATTCATCATCTGGAGTTTTTTTGGTACTAACCTGCAAAGAAAGAAGAGGGGAAATTTTTTGCTTTAGTTTTTTGTTATTTAAGGAAGTGAGCAAAAATAAAAAATACATTTCAAAAAAAGGGCAGCTGGTAACGCCCATCCCTTAAATTTATATATATATATTTTTTTGTGTTTTATTTTGCAGTTTCCCCTCCCAAAATATAAATTCCACTCGTTGAGGGTTTTTATTACAACGTGGGAATAGAGTCGACAGAAAAATCGGGGCTAAAAACGGTCAGCGATTTATGCGAAATGAATCTTTGATGCGCAAATTGCTGGCAGGCACTGTTAAACAGAGAAAGAGATAGTGAGAGAGAGAGAGAGGGAAACTAGGTCGCCGCAAGGATTTTTCACTTGCCCAACTGATTTGTAATGCAAATGAGGCAAACGTAGAGGGTAACTAGTGCAGCAAAGGATAAACATTTTTGTGCAGGCAAAAAGGAGCAGGAAACCCGAGGAGATACACACACAAACACACGAATACTCAGAGTGCACTTCATGGGAAACAATTGCCCAGTGAAGAGGAGCAGGAGCAGAAGCAGGTGCCACAGAGAACAAGGAGCATGTCGGTACACAAAAGCCGAAGGAGAAGCCAAAATAATAAGCAGACAGCTGTGCGCAGGGCATGAGATACTGCAGACAAACTCAAGTGGAGGAGTGCTCGTCCCAAAAAAAAAAAAAGAAATATATATATAAAATACGGGAAAAACACAGCATAACAAATTGCCATCGGATGTGGGATGCGTGCTCAGGACTCAGGAGTGGCAAAAGATATATAACTGGGCTCTCTGGTACGTATCTGGTCAGCTAACAGGCTTCGCTTACAAAGGAGTTACATTTCAAGGGTACGGGAAGTGGGAACCGCAACGGAACCGAACTCCGAACACCCAGGAAGTGCAGCTAATGAGGTGGCCAAGCCCACAAAACTGAGCAAAATGAACTCTACAACAAGGATAGAGAAAGAGGTAAAATCCAAGGAAATTGCACAGTGAAAAAATACTGTAAGATAACTATTTAAGAAGGATTTTAAAACTATGAGTTACTTTTTGACCTAAAAAATTATTTACAAATGATTAACTAAGTAAAAATAAAGCCATGATGATTGTATTTGATGTTCAAAGTCAAAGGATCAAGCAATTAAAAATATAATTCTTTTAAAAGACATTTAGACTTCATCTTTAGTATCTTTTTAAAATTCCTGATATAATTTCTCTATATATTTCGATTATCTAATACCAATCCCTTTATTTTTTCATAGCTCTTTGCAAAGTATCAAATCCATTTGCCACCCTTAAAGATGACCTAAGCCAACCCATGACCTAACCCAAGTCGGAATCCAAGTAAACCATTGGAAATCCCCTTTGAACAAATGATGATGATGATCATTTGCAAACACGATGAACTCTGGAAGGGGGCGGGAAGTAAGAGCTGCAAGTAGATAGGAACCTAGAGAGTGTGAGCAGATGGGAACATGCGGGTTAGAGCAGTCCTGGCAATGTTCGTGCTTGGACAACATGCTTCATTAGAAATGTAACATGTGTAGCACCCATGGAAATGGATCTCTCCTCTCCTCTCTCTAGACACTGCATTTAGAGCATTGCCAAAGGATTACGCAAATGGTGGCACCTCTCTAACCCGCCTCAAAACCCCTTTCTTAAGCTTTAACCCCTCTTGGGTAACCCCCCCGCTCTGGCGACCGCACTCAAGCCTGAAATTGTTCGCATGGCGAATGGCTCGTTGCATTTAAATATTAATAAACATGGCGTGCCGGGGCAAAAAGCGCCGAATACCGCGTTCCGAATGCGAGCACAGCTTTTTTTCTTCTATTTCTTATTATATATTTTGTTTTTCTTTTCTGCAGAGTTTTTGCGGGCCATACGTGACTTCCATGAGTCAACCGGAGGAGCCGGAGGAGTCAGCCTCCTTTTCAGCCACGTCCCCTCGCGCCGCCGTTGTTAACCGCTCTCTGAACTTTGGCCAAAAACGTTGGCGAGTCAGGCGAACGCCGCTTTTTTTCCCCCTGGAGCCTCAGAGGCACACCTTTTTTTTGTGTGTGTGGTGTGTGCTGTGTGCCCCAAACCAAAGCCCACCTCCCCTGGCCATTTATTCCATTCAGACACACACACACAGTTCTTGTTTTTCGCCTCGTTTTGCGGCTTTTTGCGGCCCGGTGCCATGTCATAAGCGAGTTGCCTACATATTAAATCATCATAGAGCCATGGCAGAAAAAAACATGGAGAACAGCAAAAGGGTTGAGCCGGTGGGCAGTCGCAGTCCCCCCATAACTTATGATCCCCTTTTGGGCACACAGGCGCCGGCTGAAAATTACAATAAGCATATTGTTGGAACGCCCAAATGCAGAAATGGCAGCGACAACGACCAGAATTAGCCATGTCAGAAGACAACAACAGCAAGAGACACCAAAGAGTGGTTTTAAGACACTATTGGTAAGAGATTAACAAAGTTTGGATACCCTTTAAATAAAATATTAAACTTTTAAAATTTATTTATTAAATCATTTTATAAAATATATGTCTTGCATATCATACCCCTAAAATCTTCTAAACTCTTCATAACAATAGCTTCATGTCCAGCTGGCCATAAATCACCCAAAAACCAGCTTGTAGTTATCTCTTAAAAGGTAGACCCTACCCCAAGAAGGTTACTAATTTTTAAAGAGCTCCTCTCTTAACATTTCCGTTAGGGCTCAAGACCCCGGACAGAGACCAACTTGGCAACCGATCTGATCCGGCCTTTGTCTAGCCCGATATGACATCATCTGTTGGGCCAAATGAAACGAGACAAAGACAAAGGCAAAGACAAGACAAAATAAATAAATAAAAAAAATGACCAAAACAACAGAGGACTGACCATTTGACGGTCCGTTTGAGTTCGAATCCAAGGAGTCCAGCGTTTCCTCCGCCACAACAAATCATCATCATCAGCTGCTGTTGGATACTTATAGGCAGCGACGGGGAAAACAATTGGCCGCAAAACGATCGGAGCTGACATTTAAATGTTTTATAATAAATGTCAATTGACAGCTGACAGAATGGCCAAGGAAGCGAAGGCTTTCACCTGGAGATTGGAGACCATGTAAGGTATTGGGTTTTATATTTTTCTCCTCTTTTTTTTGTGTGGTCCAGGGAATTGCGCAATCTGCAGAGGAAGCTTTTTAAGCCAAAGCGAATTTTTTGCTTTTTTTTGTTACTTTTTACGACAGCGTCATTTGTTTTATGTTTACAGCCCATTTGACCTTTAGTTCTTGTCGCTGTCTGTTAGTTGTTAAGTTGTATTCCGGCGAGCAAACAAAAACATATATAATTCTTTTACGGTCTAAAGGCCTTGTTCTCTATTCTATCTTTTTGGGGGAACTGCTAATAAGCTGGTTATTACCCCCTAAAAATAATCTAGTTTCGGGTTCGGGTTCGGGAGGTGTGTCCCATTTGGCGGCGGCGAAAATCAATAATAAATTCTTTATCGTATGCAAATACACGGACAAAGGCAATTTGGCCCGGCTTATCGCTTATCTAGTATCCGATTTGTTGATATTTATTTACGAGGAAAAGTGGAAAATTTCCGGCTGCATTGATAATATTCTAGGGGTTTGAATGCATTCACACAAAGTCGTAAATATGTGACTGAATGTTTGTGGAAGATAAGGCAGAAACGAAAACAACTTTATGAATTTAAATAGGTAATATTTATTGATCGAATAGTGCACTCGGTACGTGTGCTGGCTGGCGTCAGTGGTAAATAGTTTATAAATATTTAACTGAAACTGTAGAATCTATCAGCATTTTGCCTCTTAAAATTGGCTCATTAATTTGCAAAACAGCGAATTCGACGTGACAGAAGATACCCAGCTAAAATTATCGTAAATAAGGTAATATTGCCGTACCTGACCCTCCCATAAACATTTCACAAACGAAATATATTTATTTTTTACGAGCCAAACAGTGAAAAAGTCAACGATAAACAATTAACTAAAAATACAGAAAAAGTGTAAGGGTCGTGTGACATGTTGTAATGAGGATTTACAGTCACGGCCAAGCCAGTGGTTACCTCCGCATCCCGAACACATGCTTCTAGAAATTCAGGTAGGAGAGAAAAAAACATATAAAACTCTGTACCGGGATTCGTGGAAATACACGCTGACTGCCTACAGAAATCCTAATATATATGTGTGGGAGGAGGCAGCGCGGCGAGACGCCTGTCATTAAGGAGCCGGCGCCAGGGACAGGAAACTGAATTAGTGCCACCTACGCGTCCTGCCTGCTCTGCAGGATGTAAATTGACTTGACTCGATGTGAAAGCGGCGCAAAAAATAAAGTATAAATAAAAAACCAACATGGAAAGAGTAAAAATCGTAGCGCAAAGGCAATTTGTGGCAATTAAAGATACATTCGTATCTGTGTATCTGCGTATCTGTGTGTGTCTCCGTTTGAGTGCAAAATTGCCTGTCCATTAGCAAAACGTTGATTTTGTGTTATTTTACTCAATTTAGTTGCCATTGACATTTGAACTTGGCCGTTTCTGATTGAAATAGACCAAAGAGTGTGTGAATAGAGGCAAGAGATTTATTGAATACCAAAAGCGAGCCGAAGAATGGGAATGTTAGCATGAATAGATTCGAATAGTTCGAATCTATAGCATTCGGTATTTATGGGACATTGCCGGGCAGTTTTTATAGAATGTTATCCATTTGGAATTTATGAGTCAAGAAGCGGCTTTTGGTCTTTTGATTTTAGTTCTATATACACTCCTATTTTGGTTATACTTTAGAGTGACTCAACTCACGACGAGTGCCTGTATCAATTAGGAGAAATATAGAGTCTAGACAGCCAGACCGAGCATGAAGGATAGCTAAGGTTTCAATTTACAAGCTGTATCAGTATAAGGGCTCGATTTCTAAACAATTGCCAGTGAATCACTGAGAGAAAAGGGAATTGAAAAGCAAGCTTACTTTAGTTTAATCTTTGTATTAATTGAAGGGACTTAAAAGCAGATATTTTTAATTTGAAAACCCTGAAGAAACGAATTAATATTATACTTTAAAAGGAATCAGTACTTAATGAACTTTATTTGAAACTATACTTGATGGTATTCATTTTTAAATATATATTTCTATTATAATTTCCAATTGAAACTATATTTTTTCCAGTGACTTTCAATGCTAGAAAAACCTTAGTGCAAGCAAAGGCCACTTGGGTGGGTGGCTTCCATTGCGATCGGGTGACTCTGCGACTGTTTTGTGAGCTGGCTGTGGTGCTTGTGTGGTGGCACAGTGTGGTGTGGGGTCCGTCCGCCAAATACTGTTGCTCAGACACACCTTGCACACGAAATAACCGCGAACAATGACGCTGGCAATCGCAATCGCAATGCCTCGTAATTAGCCACGTTTGACTTTTCGTTGGGCAACAAACAATGCAAACTAAAGCGGCGGAGAAATAAATATATATGTATATATATTTTCCATGCTGCCTTTCAAATGGAGAGAAATATTGTAAAAATAAAAGATTGAACCAAAACTGGTTTCCATTTTGCCACATGTCCATCAAGAGCTTTGCTAATTGACCTCTGAAAATTGAATCTGCGGTCGGGTTTCCAATCCAATCTCTTGGCTAGTTAACTGAAATTGATTTTGATTTTGTTATGCTTTTGCCTCCGCGTCCCGTCGGCTAATTAAAATGAAAGTTTTTACCCCGGCAAAGTGAAATTGTTGCAAGCAAAAATGCCAGAGCCGAGCCCGAGGGGTTCGTTCAAGTGATTGTGAATGCAGAACGCGAGCAGAGAGAGGCAAGGCAATTGCACTTGCAATTCCAATTTCAATTCCAGCAATTTCAAATGTCATAGAAAGCAATCGAGTCGACAGGCAAATTGAAATAATTTGCCAAGACAGAGAGTGAGCAAAGTGTTCCAGAGCGAATCTGAACAAAATATATGCAAATATTTAAGCCAAAGAAATCTAGCTGAGAACCAATTAGCGAGCATTCGAAAGTGATGCAAGTCGGTCAAAGAAAGTGTCGTGAATTGTTCTGGAGAAGAGAAAATGGGAAAATTCTCAGCTTATAATTGCTTTAGCCTTTAAACCAAGTTCGATTCTTAATGATGTCACTGCTATTATTTTTAGAGGCGACTCAATAATCAATTCTCATTTCCAATTAAGCAAAAATCATCTATGTTCACGTTTTGTCTATAGTTCTATAATTATAAACCGACTAATCGCTCACTAATGAGTAATTAAATGTTAAAATTTGTATGCTTAAACTAATCGCAAACATTGTTTGTAATTATTCACTCACTCTCTTAGTTTATTTAACCATTTCTTGGGTATTTTAACAAGATATTTGTTTAGTCTCAACTCAGCTGTCTCTAGTTTGAGAGCCACTGGGCAAATTATGATTACATAAGCTGGGCTTCGTTTGAGCGTCTAAATAAACTTGTTCGCTTAACACGAGAACTGTGAAATCAACTATGAGTAAAAATTGTTTGTAAATAAAACTCGTTTAACACTCGCGAGGCAACAAAATAGGCAAACGGAAACCTGTACTTAGAGTGTGTTTTTTTTGTATTTGCTTTAAACCTGGCATGTAAATTTTTAATGGCACAAGTTTTTCATTAAACACATACCTTACCACACGAAATGTGGCAGTAATAAAAGAGCAAAAATTAATAACATGACATGCGTAGACTGTTGAGAAGAAGTTAGAGGTGGAATATTGAACAAGTTAATGTAAATTGCGCAAGGAAAAAGTAGGAATTTAAAGGTAAACTAGTTTGTTAATAACAAATATTGCTTTTGTGTATCTTATCACATTTTGAGATATTTTAACGGCTAAAAAGAAAGTGAAATATTAACATAAAAAGGAAAATTATTTATTAATTATTAAGTAATAAATATTTTTACATTTAAATCCTTTCAAAAATGTCTCAATAAAATCCCATATGACATATATTTGTCATGGCATTTGTTTCTAGCTGCCAAGAACATAAATCAGCCTGGCCCAAGTAGCCATTGTACAGCAAACGTCATGACCATATGCTATATCGATTCCGATTCCGATTCCCAATTGCACTTCAGCTGCGATGACAGACAAAGAGAGAGAGACCCTTTGTGCGGGAGGCAACCTGAGGCAAAAAACACTTGCAGCTGTTCCAGATCCACAGTGCAGTGGCATTCTGCTATTCCAGTACCCAGCACCAGTTATAGGAACAGAAACAGAACCAGAAGTAGAGCCAGAAGCCCGGGAACCATACCATCGGCTAGCAGCTGGCGGTATGAAAGTTTTTCTGGGTCAGCAACGCATTGGAAGCAAACAAACAAACGCGACGGCTGCTTATGGCAACTTTTCACTTCTCCCGGGCCCGGTCCCTGGTCTCGGTCCAAACAAAGACAACAAAGCGTGGCCAGAAGACAACAGCCGCAAAATGATTCCCCAAGCCATCTCATCTCGGCCAGTTGGGGATAAGCATCTCATCTGTGGCACTCAGTCTCTATGTTTTTGCCTTTGCTTTTGGCATCAAAACTGCAGCCGGAGCCTGCCTCTGCATTTATCTTGGCTTGCCATCTAGGCCCGGCGAACGTGGCGTATGCGCAATATGGCCAACAAGCCAAGTAAATGTGGCAAGGAAAACAAAAAGGTAATACCCTGTAGAAGCAGAATTATTACATAAGCAGGAAAGAGAAGTTAAATCACAGTAGAAAGTACATTTTAGATATTTTTATAGGTATTTTTGGAGCATAATGAATATATATTCTTGTAAATATATATATCTAAGCATCAAGAGGTATCGATAAAATTGGAACCTTTGGTGGGTTGGTGGTGCCTCCTCTGGAGCTGTGCCTGTGCCTGTGCCTGCCATGATTATGATATACATAAATCTCCGGCTCATAGAGAAGAGATGCATGGAGAAATGGAGAACGAGTGGCAGCAGTGGCGGGTTCAAAGACCGCCAGTTGGCTAATAGATTTCTCCATAGAGTTCTCAGCCGATTTGCCGTTTTGCCCGTTTTGCTGTGAAAATTGAAAATTCCTCAAACGGTGTTGTGCGAGTGTGTGACCCAAATTGCTTTTCAGAGCCAAGATACCAATTAACGAAACAGTTGCAGTTAGCCAAATGTATCTAATCATGACAAATTATATTGTGCAAATAATCGAATCGGGGAGACGCCGCCAATTATGTTAATTGATAGTAAAAGTCAAGTCTGGCTTAGAGTTTGGCTAACGCTATTTTTGGCTCCCAAACGTCGCGGCGTCTTGCTAATTAAGAGCGATCTCGAAATGCAAAATGTTGCAATTAGTTTGTCAACAAACAGACGGGACAAGGTTTCCCACTTGGGGCCCGAGGAATTTATTTATTTATTTATCTTATTTTATTTGTTGCCATTTTTTTAGTGTGTGCCTTTTTTTTGGAAAATCCGAGCCTATTGGCGTCTGTTGGCTCAGCTGCTGCTATTTGGGCCAGGTATGTGCTAAATTTGCCAATGTTTAAACAAAACTTAGAGTCAGATAACACAAATGCAAATACAAAGACAGCGAATAAATAAAATGAATGCGAACAAGAGAAGTGCAAACATCATGGAAAGTTGGCAACGGAAATAATGAAAGGGTAACAATACCCATTACCTAATGATGAAACGAGGCATATATGCTAATCAATCGTTTGGAAAACAGATAAGATAAGATTGTCAGATAGCTCTTTCTTATGGCAGTAAATATTACATGTGAAGGAAGCTAATTACAAATGTTCTTTTTGTAAAGTTCGTTGGCCTTGTTTGCTTATATATTCATTTTCCAAGATATAAATTTGTGTGTGAATATTTTTGTAGCCGAAAATTAACGTCCCTGACATAACAATATCTCTTCTTTAGTTCAATTAAATTGTATTTATTTTCGTTGGCCATTTGTCAGCCACAAGAACCTCATGCTGTTGGCCAGTAAAATTGATCTGCCTCATTCTGGGCGAGCTCCACTGGCATTTTTCACTCTCTGGCCGAGAGTCGTGTCAGAATGTCAGCCAATATAAATGGCCCGATGTCGGCCTCCAGTGTATAAACTAGCATGTGGCCATAAATCGGGCCATCTAGCCCGTCTGTCGAAGCCGAAACTTAGCTCCAACTTTTTTTTCTCCCTCGGTTTTTCACTGTTTTCTGTTTGCTCGGTTCTATTTCGAACGGCTGCCTCGCGTATTATTCTCTTTTTTTTATATGTTTTCAATTTGGGTCAATAACATTTGGCAACTTCAGTGCGTCGCCAACGAGAGAAGGAAAAAAATGTAAAAAAAATTAACGAAAAACCTGCGAAGCCAAAAGGCGCCAAGTTCGCCGATCGGAGGCCAAATGCGCGAGCGAGCGAACAATGGCTGCCAAAGTTAATTGCAATAAAATAGCAACAATGGCAACTATTTTTCGTTAATTACAAATTGAAATGAGCGCGAGTAATTTTCACAAATTTGCCATTAAAATTAAAAATAAACAATCTTTTTTCGTTTGAGAAGAGCCGCTTCGCTAGAAACGATTTGTTGGGGGGGAAACAAATAAAGCGAAAGCGATTAAAATTGCTGTATATATATATTCATAAATCGATCGGAATAGTTTGCATATACACAGAAAACGACAGCGGAGAGACAAAGTGAAAATTTTGGGCGACATAATAAAAGTATTAACAGAATATTAAGTTGAAATATTTGGGCTTATTTATGGCCCGACATAATGAGAAGTGAAACAACTTTTACTTTTGAACGGTCTCCTCAAACAAAAGATATAGCCACACAAAGAGCAACAGATTCTTTTGAGTGAAACTTTGTAAACTGTAAATTTTTGTGGAAGCATTTCATAATTCCAAACAGCAAGGTGTGTGGGATGGTATGCATATATATAGAACCGATTTCGCCATATAACCACTTTATTTGTCAACAGTTGACATCGACTGTCGCAATTTTGTCAGCTTTCAATTTGTCAAGATTTTTCTTAGGCAGCTGCCGAAAAGCATTTTCTTCTACCAAAACACGAAAATTGTTTAATCATTTCAAGAAAAGAAATAAAAATACACACGCGACCTTATCTTCAGTCTAAATTTGTATACATCAACAAAGAAGTTATATCTTTTAAGGCAAATAAATAACAGACAAGACAAGAAGACCTCTAAAATCGTATCTTATCACTGCGAGAAATGTATGTACACAGAGCGAAAGATTGGGGGCGATGGCGGTGGCTCACGGAAAACCGTGTTAAGGTAGTTAATGAGCCAGTGTCAATGTTTGGCCAAAGCTTCCACAAAAACCGAGCATTGTTTTTCATATTTTCATTTTTATTATTTACCGCTCTGCCATCAGTAGCAGATATAGCAACAAAAACAAGTCAATGTCGTCAACACAACACACAACTTTTCAACATTACACAATAAAGCAGCAACAAAAAGCAAAATAACACCAGCAACAACCATTGCTGCTTGGCTTTTCATGCTTTTTAATGCCGCATTGTCATCGCATTTGTTGCCATTACTTGGATATATACCTATATATATGCATATGTATGTGCCATATCTATATATGGATTTGTATGTAAAGACCCCACAATTGTTGCCAATGTGAATGTGACTGTGAATGGGTTAAAAGGGGGTTGTGGTGTTGGTGCTAAAAATGGAGAAAGACGTGCGACGGTGGGGTTAAGAAATGGCCAGAGTACATGCAGAGTACTTTGGAATATGATATGGTAAATGGAAAATAAAATATAAGAATCCCAAGAACTACGGGGAATTACTTTTACTGGCGATAAATTCAAAGAATGTATAGAAAATCTTGGAAAAAATAATAATAACAAATATTATTATAAAGCAGAAATGATAAGGCAAATGGTTAAACTTAACTTAACGTATGAAACATTGCATTTGCAAGGCATTTGATTTCTTTTTTATGTTTAAATCATTTTTCTTATAAAAAAGCACAACGGTTTACAAGTTACTTTTGGAAAATATATAATAGAAAGTCTTGGAAAAAAAGTATTTAATTATTAAGCAGAAATTATAAGAGAAATCGTTAAAGTTAACTTTAAACATTGCATTTGCATTGAATTTAAATTCTTGTTAACGTATATGCTCTAATTCTTTTTCTTATAAAAACACAAGGATTTAAAAGTTCCTTTTTCTGAAGAAAGTATAGAAAATCTTGTTAAAAATTATAATAAATCAGAAATGATATCGTAAATGGTATTTAACTTAACTTAAATTTAAGTAGAAATATTACATTAGCATTGCATTTTTTCTATAAAAACACAACGTTTTTCCAATTACTTCCAGTAAAACAATTATTCTAATTTATTATTTTTTAATTCCAAAACAATTATTTACCAAAATTATCGCACTTTGTGGTAATTTTTCAGTTAGCATTGAAATTAATAGTGTCTTGTTTTCCTACCTACCCTATACCTTATCTAGATCTCTGAGTGATAGCTACTCTGAAAAACACTTCTTGGAAGTCCCTATTGAAGGCTACTTTCCCTCCTGCCACCCTGGCTCTCTCTTGTTTACCGACATCATTGATCTATCAGTTTCAGACTTATCGCTTATGTAGGATCTCAGGCACTACCTGCTCTTATCGGTGTATGTTTCACCATATTTGCCTCCTTCTGCAGAGCATTTCCAGTTGTCTCGCGTGTGGGTTTTCCTCTGTCTGGAGTTTTCCCCTTCCAATTTCTACAGACTTTCCTCTCTCTCTGCAGCTCGGCCTCTTGTGTGGGCATTGTTGCTGGCTTTTAATCAGTCTGAGGCATGGCATAATCGTCATCAGCCTCAACATCATCATGGTCATGTGGCCTTTGTCAAAGCATAAATATATTTTATACACATATATATTCTTCTTTTTTCTCTTCTCATTTTTGCAAAATGCAAAATGGATATCCGGTGCTGGTCGTTCCAAGAAGGAAGTGCTCGCGGTGGCTTTAACAATTGACTAACTGAACGATTGACTAAATGACGCAGAACCACGGGCCATGAATCACTAAAAAATACAAGAGTGGCAGACAGAAAAGGAGTCTTTTCATTAGCAGTTCTCTTCTCCTCCTCGCATTCATTATTTTTTCTCCTGTTTCTTCTTTTTTTTACCCATTAATCGTCGGCCATTATGCAAGACACGCGCCTCCAGCTCAACTGCAATCCATATGCATTATTTCAGGGGGATATATGTGCAGGAAAGGGGAGTATACTGAGGGTATATATATAGTACCAGGTATGGGAGTTACCTACACACCTCTGCACTGATCGTTAGTTACATGCCGGCCATTTAAGGGCAGACAGTCTTCGAGTGGCGACAAAAAGCGAAAGCGTTTCCGAGAGACCTTGAGGCGGTTTCTTCAACTCGTTCTCGGTTTCAGAACTCTCCACCCTCTTTGGAGTGCACAGAAAGAAATAAACTGATTGTAATAAGTAAAATATTAAATAGAAAAACATTTAACATTCTGAATTACAAGTTACTTATTTACGTTTCTCAAAGTGCACTCACAGCGGGAGGCTTTTGGTAGAGGTTACCACAGTTCTCAAACCGTTTCAAGTGGTTCCCGGCTAATTCAGAGACGGGGGGAAAACCTTGACATCAAACGCAGCGAGAAATTTCCCCAGCTGATGTGTAGGCATCGAAAGTATCTGACAGATACACTCGTACACACAAAGGGACAGAGCCAGCACATGTGTGGAATGCTTACGAAATCGAATGAGCCAGAGAGGGCGGCGCGAGATGGAGATACAAAAGTATCTGCTAAGCAAGCAGCGAAAGTTTGTTGCTTTTTGTTTTCAGCGTCATCATCATCATCATCATCATCTGTATCATCAGAGCAGACTGAACGGGGCCCCAAAAGATAACACGCATATATATGTCTGTGTAAGACCGCAAATAAAATGAATTAAATGCGGATAAAATAACTCGAAAGATAAAGGAATGTACAATTCAATTCAAGGTGGCGATAACAATTTTGGGAATTGGGGAATCCGAGCGGAGAACGAGGCAAAAAAACCTCAATTGGAGCGTGCGATCTATCTGCGAGGTTGGCGAAAGTTGTGCAAGCCAAGAAGAGATACACTCCAAGTATCTTTGCGATACGGAAACCGGGAGGGAGAAAGAAGCTCGGGCAGAAGTAAAAGTGCGTAGGTAAAAGCTCACAGCTCCGAGAGCGGAGAATGCGGCTAATGGCCATAATGATGATGAATGCAATCACCAGCACACAATCACAATCTTAGACTCAATCAACAGCCCAATCATCATCGGTTCCCTAGTCTGGCGGCCAAAACTCGATTCCGCTTTCGCTGCAGAGAGGCTGCTTCTGCCGCTGAGTGATTTATACGAAATGTGTCAACTTCAGTCTTCTTTTGTGTGTCTCCCCCTTTTCTTTCTTTTCATATTTTTTTTTCCCCCACTAACATAGTTGCTTTTCCAATCGAAAACCAAACGATTCTCAACTTTCTAGGTAGCCAAACAATTTGTAGGCACTGTCTTGCGACATGAAAATTACACAAAATTACAAAAGCATCGCTCAACATGTGTTATCAGCGAGGCGTTCGGAGTGCTGTTGCCGTTGACTTTATTTAAATTAAGCAACTTAAAAGCAAACAACGAGAGAGACCAAGAACAACTCATGTGTGAAAGAGCCGTATTTTTATGGAAATTACAATAAAACGAGAGAGCTCTTCATTCAGCTTTATTTTTTGGTATAAAAAAAAAAGAGCCATATTCGGTGGCGGTTGATGTTGATAAGCCGCCGCCGATCCCCAATGAGAATGGTCCGAGAACAGAGCCCACAATGAATTTGATGGGGCAGTTCAAAGAGCCATTATCGAGGGCATTAAAAGGGGGAATTAAAGTGCAACACAAGGAAGCAAGCAGCGGTTCTCAAACTTGAACTTTAAAGATCACTAAGGGGTCTCAGCTCAGTTGCTATAAAACTGGGAAATATTCTTGCTTCAGAGTTTTCTATATTAATATATCATAAAGTATTCTTAACTTGATATGTTTATAACGCATATCTATAAGTATTTTTATATAGAAATAATATTAACATAAATTTCCAGGAATATACAAGATTGCATAGCTTTAAATAAATGATATAAAATGTATAAATTTAATTAAAAACTTCTGTATTTCTCGTTTTATTAAGCTTAATTTATTATTTCAAAACGTAGACCCTGAATTCCGTAATTTAGGGTTTTAATTGGCTCAATTCCTGTTCAATAATTAGCTGCCCATTCTGCTAATTAAACCGCAAATTAAAATGATTTATTTTCGGCCAGAAAGGGGCATTACAAAGTCCCCCCTCCACTGCAAACTGCATTTTTAACACCCACAAAAAGTGTTGCAACACGTTTGTGACTAACCACAAATAATGCTAAAAAATAAAGAGAGAACGACGACAAACAACATCAATTACAAACGCCCAAATTGCATTTAATTAATGGAAATGTATCCGCAACGTAACGTGATGTTTTTGTTGTCACAACAGCGAGTATAGGAATTGAAATTGGTATTGGAATTCGAAATGGGATCGGATCGGATGGGGGATCGGGGATCTGGTTGAGTTTACACAACCCACACATGCACTTAAAGAATAATGCCAATGAAATTAAATCAATATTTTTAATAATATTCTTGGTATATAAAATATATTCAAAGAGAATATATAATATATAATTTCCTTAAAATCTCTTATATATTTGTTTAAATGTACCTCTCGATTGTTGTTGTTGTTATTATTATTGATGTGATTGTTGTTGCTGTTGTGCTGCTGCTGCTGATGAGCGTTACTGCTGCTGCTGCTGCTGCTGTGATGATGGTTGTTATTGGTGTTGCCAGTATTACTGGATATAGAACCCGATATACGCGATCCGGGGGAATCGCGCCATCTCAATACCCCCATGACGGCCTGACGCACCCAACGTCGTTCGGCGCCTTCGCTGTAAAATGCCACTGTTGTTGCTGTTGCTGCTGCTGCAGTAGTTACTGCAACTGTTGCTGCTGCTGCGGCTGTTGCTGCTTTTTAAAAATTCGGTTTAGGACAGCATTTAAGTCCTTTTCCAAAGCCAAGAAGTCACCGAACTTGACTGTGTTGATAAATATATATATTCCGCTTTATCCGAGCATTTATTTAAGTTATATCTTGGGGGTTTTTTTGTGATGTGTTTTAAGTAGCAGTTACTGTTTATTTGATATAATTTATCACTGCATTTAGTTCTTAGAAGTTATTAAAGATATTCCTTAGTAAATATGCTTTCTTTGCGTGTTAAATATTTTAGATAATGCTGTAATACAGCGTATGTGGCTAATTTTAAGGCCTTAATTATCTGGGTATTTGCTCCTTTTCCAAAGTTTTTGTTGCGCCTTTAAAGTGCTGTTTTTCCCCAGGTGTTGTGGCTGTTTTCGATGTTGCAATTACTGCAGCTTCTTAGAACTGCCTTTGTTACCTCTTCAAGGGATTTTTTATACTTTGCTGTAGTGGGCGTTCTTAGATCAAATTACTATTTTTTCTAGATTTTGCTGCTGCTGCTGCTGCCGTTGCTGATGTTGCAATTGCAGTGTTGCTTCAACCTGGCTTAGAAGGTCTTCTAGGGTTTTTTTGTTCCTTTGGGAAGGCGTTCTCAAAGATAGATATTTTTTCCCCCTTGGTAATTGTTATAATTTGTAGCTGACTTTGCTTTCGGCTGATTCGCTCACACATAAAAATGAGTATATATTTTTTTTATAAATATCTCTCTTTTTTTTACGAGTTTTTGACGCGATATTTTGCCTGTTTTTTGCGCTTGCCTTACCCGTTTGACGGGTTTTTGGTGCGCAGATTTCAGTGACTGTCAAACCGCGGCTTATATGCAAATATCGGGGGCTTTCAAATTTTCGGCCAACCGAATTTCTAGGCAAATAATTTCACTGGGATCCGCGCTCATGCATATAGATGTGTGGATATCGAGATGACAGTGTATATATATATAATTTTTTTTATGCGTGTTATTTTTGTAAATGCACCGCACAAACACACACAGAATGCACGCACATCATACAGATTTACACACCGCTGCAGTTTGGTTTATTGCACTCACAAAATCGGTTTTTCGGCTTTCGGTTTCGGTTTTATTTCGGTTGCATGGAGAAACCGAGAAAAAAGAGCGGATCCTTCTTTTTAAAAATAACTCGAAATGCGTGCGCTCGTCGGCCGCTGTTTTTGTTTTGAATTCGTAACGAACAGAAGCACGAGGGCGCGGAAATATTTTTCAAAATTCGAGTTGAACACACGTCTGGCTGCGGCAAACGAGAAACGGCAACTGAAACATGTTCGATGCTTGTCGGTCTGCCTTCGGCGCTGCCGCACAGTGGACGCACAGTGGGGCGTTTTGGTTGTAAGTAAGAGAATTTTGTGAACTCTAAAAATCAGTTTTTAATACTGATTTAAAGTATTTTAAATAAGGTAAATTTATTTGCAAAAAAAGGTCTAATATATTTCCTTTCTCTTTAAACATTTTATTTAAATTACTTTCTTAAACTTACTACATATTTGCCCACTTAAAAATATATTATTGTCACATACAAAATTTAACATAAATAATTTTAGTTTTCCCTATGCTTGTATTATTGTTATAAAAATTAAACAAATTAATTTAAACAGCTGCTTTATATTTACTTCTCCCACTGTGCGCTGTCACTGGCTCTTGATGTAAGTAAGAAAGCTACAATTGTGTGCTCGACTTTGAAATACCCAGTGCCCAAGCGTTTGTGCATTATGTTGAAGAATTATTAGATATTAATTTTACTTAGTTTTACAGGTAAACGATTTTCAGAACCTCAAAAACTAAATACCCATAATTGGGTAGATCTAGCTCATAGATATCAAAGACTAACTGATATCTATTGTTTCATACGGAGGAACAGACAGCTAGATCAACCCGATTGATGGCGTTGTTGTAATACATATATTCATATTTACTTAATGGGTTTAAAAAGTTTCCGTTTGCATTTCACAAACATTCGTGGTTGACTCTAAATTATTATACCCCTTCACGCCATGGGTACTGGGTATAAATATCCAAGCCTGATGTTCAGTTGGAGCAGCATACGCCAGAGCGGGATAACCATAGTTCACAGAGAAAGAGAGAGTCGCCGCTGGAGAAAAGAGAGCATGCGTGGGAGCTGAGAGGGCGCCAACTTTGAATCGAGTGTTTATAAATTTTAGCTTGTTGATAAATAAATGAAGAAATAAGTAGCTGTAAGTAGCCTTAAAATGAATAACACAATGTACTTTCACTGAAAATGGGATTTTAAATTTATTTACTATTTGTATTATAATATTTTTCATTTTATATATTATTTTATGTACATAAAATGTTTTTTTTTAATAGTTTTATAGTTTGTTATCTTCCAAAACATTTGTGCAAATAATTCTAATATTTATACAGTCGAGTCCCGATAATTCGAAATGGCAAGGGGATCAATTTTTTTACGAATTAGACGGGAATTCGATTTATCGAGATTTCTATTTAACGGGGCTCAATAATATAAAATTCGAATTAACGGGGTTTTTACATTTCACGTCATGTTTACATATGCATTTAACTTTATTAAAATTAAACAAACATTATAAGTATGCACATTCGTTTGTACGTTTTTCAAATTAAAGGAAAATTAAACAATAACATAAAATTATTATAACAAAAATTAAACAATTAAGCAGAAACATTAAATTATAAAAATCAGCAAACTAAACGAAAACAGCGAGAGAAATACAAAATTCATAATGCATAGCGACATAAAGGCGGCATAGCTGTCTGCAAAATCTAAAGGTGCTTTAACTACAAAAAATTTCGCATCGCATTACGATTTATAAGAGGTTACGAAACAAAATTACGATTTATAAGAGGTTCAATATTCTTTGCGTTGCGCCAAATACTACGAATTAACGAGGGGACCAAAATGTATGGAAATTTTACAAATTAACGAGTTTTTTTCAAGGGGACAGAATTTTATACGAATTATCGCGATTTTCGATTTACCGGGGTACGAATTATCGGGATTCGACTGTAGTTTTAAATTTACAGTCCTATTAATAATATATATGTAATTAATGGCATCAAAGGAAATATTAATAGAAGAACACTAAATTAACTATATAATGTTTTTAAGCATTAAATATTTTAACAATGACACAGTCAAAGATTAAAGTAACCTAAAAAATAACACACAGAATGTTATTTAAAGTAATATACATATGCTTCATCTCAGCAAAGGAAATATTAACCAGAAGAAACATTAAAAACCAAGCAGTCATTTTTAAATACTAAATATTTTTAGCATGACACATTCTAAGATTAAACTAAGCCACAAAAATTAAGCAAAGAATGTTACCGAGATAAGCTTCACTCATAACGAAGAGAAACATACAATTTATCCGTTTCATTTGTATATTGTTCTTTCTCCACCCGCTCTATACTATATAAACTAACCGAATTTATGATTCCTTCTAGGCTGACCTTGGCATTCGAGACTTTAAATCTATCGTGCTATGAACTACAAACTATATATAGTTTGATATGGCTCAGAGTCTTTGAAGCGGAGCAATCAACACGTCCGTTTATAAACAAAATGTGACCAGAAAAGAAGTGAAAGAAGAATACAAACTATTTTTGGTTAGTTTGCTTGAAGTGCAACAAAGAACTGCATAACAAGAAAGGTGGATGGAATATGACTTTAAGTTGGATCAAAAGAAGTGATAGATAGAGGAGTTCTGGGAAAAGATAAATATATTTGCATATATGTGGGATTTGAAACAGGCGGGTTTCCTTCGCGTCACACTCGTAGCGGGTTAATTTATCTGGCAACTACATGCCATCTAAAATACTAATCGGTAGTTTTTTTAAGTTATAACGATAAGTCATAATTGTCATCACTACTGGAGAGATCGTGCAGAGAAGAAGCTGAGAAAGAAAGAGCTCGCGAAAACTTAATGTATAAGAACATTGTAAAACGAAGAAAAAGCACTTATGTTTAAACCAAATCCCAAAATAAAAACAGTGAATAATAAATTCCTACAATTTGGGGGCTCAACCGGGATTTAACCCAAACATAAGTGCCAGACAATTGGAGAGTGCAGGAGTGCAGCGTTTTCACACACACATGCAGATGTAAAAGATTGCAGTTTGTGGTGAAATTGGCGGAGAGCAGAGTTTTGCATGTGTGAGCGCATTTGAGACGAGCTGGAAGACACGCAGATGAAGCACGTGTGAATGCAGCGGCTGGAGTCCAGGAGGCAGTGCGTCTAGTATCGTCAGAGCGGCAGTCTGAGATCGGGCCGGTCACGGAGAACTGAGTTTGCAAAGGCTGATCTGTGAAAGGCGTTGGGAGCAGCGACAGGCAGAGGCGAGCGGAGCAAGTCAGGAGCGTGAGGCGAGGACTGGAAAGGCAGAGGCGAGGTGACGAAATCTGGAGCAGTTGGCGGTGAAGCAGTTGGCGGTGAAGCAGTCTCAAAAGCAGTGCATCGGAAGGGGTGCAAGTAAATTAAAGCGAGAGAATCTAATTGGAAAAGGCTGGAAAGCAGTGTAAAGCAGACTGTATGTATGAAATTTGAAGAGTTAATTAACTGAAACGTAAACAAGTCATAACCATTGTAAAAACATATTGTTATTATTAAGTTAACATCAATTACTGTATAATAATTCAAAATGCAGCTCGAAGAAATAATGTCAATGAGATGTGAAGATTTGCGCGCGAAGCTAGGAGAGTTGAATTTAGTTACAACCGGTAGGAAGCGAGATTTGCAGGATAGGCTTCTTGGTCATTTCGGTATTCAGGATGATGATGAAGATAACGATTCGGATGAAGTTGAATCTGTAGTTACCGCACTTGATCGTCCCGTGCGGGAAATGCCCACTAGTCGTTCTTTATTCACTCTGAAAGATGTAGAAGGCAGTGTTTCACAATTTACAGGAACAGGTAGTCCAGATGTAGACCATTGGATTCAGGAGCTAGAGGAATGCGCTTTGACAGTTGAGTGGAACCAGCTTCAATTATTTATCTACTCCAAGCAGTTGCTAAGCGGAGCCGCAAAGTCTTTCATTCGCAGTCAGGTCAATATTCGAAACTGGGATTCTTTGAAGGCGGCATTGCGTAGGGAATTCGCAGTCAAGATATCGGCGGCTGAGGTGCATCGCAAGCTAGGTCAGCGAGTGCAAGCAAAAGGAGAAACTCTTCAAGAATATTTGTATGCGTTGATGGAAATTGCCAAGCCAGTCAACCTAGACGAGGAGAGTTTGATCGAATACTTTGTGAAGGGAGTGCCAGATGCAAAGGCGAATAAGATCATGTTATACCAGGCAAAAACTATAAGGGAGCTGAAGGAGCAGATCGACGTCTACAAGAAAGTTCGTGGTACATCCAAGGGATCGTTTAAGAACGAACAGCGCACAGCCGAGACGGAAGGTTCAAAAGGTTTAGTTTCAAAACCTGAGTTCGTGCGGAAATGCTTTAAGTGCGGGGATCCGTCCCACTTAAAAAAGGATTGCAAGAAGAGAGACAATTTCATTTGCTATCGTTGTGGACAGCCAGGTCATCGTGCTGCACAATGCAAGGGCGAGGTCGAGGTAAAGCAAGAAATTACTACCAATACCGTTCACGAGGAGAGCGCAGCCACGAAGCCAAAAAGCGAGTTTAGAGCTTCCGGCCTTGAACTAAAAATCATAAAACATTCAAACATTCAATTCAAAGGACTTGTCGACACGGGTGCAGACCTATGCTTGATGCGTAGTGATATCTTCCTCAAGCTAGGCAGCAAACTTCTCACTGGAGGGGAGAAACGCTTGACTGGAATAGGCAAGAGTCAGGTGTTGACGTTTGGAAGTATAATTCTACCAGTTGAAATAGATAACATCGAACTGAAGGTAGAGTTCCACGTAGTTTCGGAGAAGGACATGGGTTTCGAAGCTATTTTGGGCACCACTATTCTCGACAGTGTGGACATGAAAGTTACCAAGGAAGGCACTGAGTTTTTGCGTCGATATGAACCCAGAACTAGCAGCGAGGAGCAGAGCAATATGGATACCGAGTTTTTGCATGAGTTTAGGGGCATGTGCGCAGAACAGGCGGTAGTTTCTGATCAAGTTGATTTGATGCACTTGAATCAATCCCAGATGGTCGAAGTCAAGAGTTTGATCGAGGAGTACGTAGCCGAACGCAATGCAGACGCACCGGTACAGATGAAAATCATTTTGAAGGACGAAATACCTGTCTACCAGCATCCACGGCGTTTACCTGTCTGTGACCAGAGAACAGTGGATGAACAAGTTAAGGAGTGGCTTGCCGAGAAGATTATCCAACCGAGCACTTCTGAATATGCGTCGCCGGTAGTTTTGGTATCGAAGAAAAATGGAAAGAAACGACTGTGTTGCGACTATCGCAAACTAAACGAGAAAATTATTAGAGACAATTTCCCCATGGCCCATATGGAGACCGTTTTAGACAAGCTACAAGGGTCCAAAATATTCACCACGTTGGATCTAACCAACGGTTTCTTCCATGTTCCTATTGAGCCAGGTTCTCGAAAGTATACTTCATTTGTAACTCAGTCTGGACAGTTCGAATTCCTATATGTTCCTTTTGGTATATCGAATTCACCTGCGGTTTTCACCAGATTTATCATGGCAGTTTTGAGAGAGCTCATCGCGACAAATGTTGTTGTTGTGTACATGGACGACGTTATTATACCCAGCCAGGACATTGAAGAAGGACTTGTTAATTTGAAAGTCGTTTTAGAGGTTGCCTCTAGAAACGGTTTGCGTATCAACTGGAGTAAATGCCAAGTATTACAGAGCAGAGTGCAGTTTTTGGGCTACATAATCCAGAGTGGAACCATTACTCCAGGTCCTGAGAAAATACAAGCCGTTAAAGAATTTCCCGAACCGCGAGACAAGAAAGGTATACAAAGATTCCTAGGTCTGACGTCCTACTTTCGAAAATTCATTAATGGATACGCTTCCATTGCCAGGCCTTTGTCCGATTTGCTGAGGGGTGATTCTAAGTATGAATTCGGAGAGAAACAACGAGTAGCGTTTGAAAAGTTAAAGACTGCTCTCATCAGTGAACCAGTCCTGAAGCTGTACAATCCAAACTTGCAAACCGAAATCCACACAGATGCTTCGAAGTACGGTTTTGGCGCAGTCTT
>VNJR01007455.1:0-36001 GCA_008042585.1 Drosophila punjabiensis
GTACAAAGTGTACCCACGTTATAAAGAATGTTCTAGCGTGCCACTTTAAGGAAGATCTTCGCAACGATTGGTGGCGCCAAATATAGTTTATTATTAGACGAATCAACTAATGTTAGTTTTACAAAACTACTCGGTAAGCTTACTTGGCTCTGTGGTATTTATAATGTCCTGTTTTTAATGTGTTGATATGTATGTCAAGGCGTAGTCATCAACTACTGTTCTGTAGAACGTAAGAAAATGGTGTCGACGTTTCTTAGTCTCATAACTTCAGAGAGTGTAGATGCAACTTCGATTGTTAATGGTATCAAGGATGAACTGAAGCGTTGGAAGTTGGACCTGAAACACCTTATTGGAATTGGAACAGATAACGCAAGTATTATGATTGGCTCGAAAAAAAGTGTATACACTGAGCTAAAAAAGGAAGCACCTGGACTAATTAAGTGCGTCTGCCATTCGGTGCAGTTGGCAGTCAATCACGCCTGCAAACTCTTCTTGCCAGAGTCACTGGAATATTTAATTTATTCAACCTACAATTGGTTTTCCAAGAGTTCTCGCAGGCAAATTGAATACAAATAGATTTACCAATGCCTTAATGATGATAAGGTGCATTTTGTACTCATACATACATAATCCCCGTGACACGTCTGTAGCTCCCAATGTAAACATGTATTAACCGTCCTATGTTTTACTTGAACATGCTTAAAATTGTGTGTTTGTCCTAATTATTGATGTGTAGCAAAGTAATATTTTTTAATAATGTTATAATATTATTTGCTAAAAGGCGCCTCTTCAAATACCAAGAGTGTGTGACACGAGATGGCTTTCAATTGAGATGGCCGTCAAACGAATTGTAGAACAGTGGGAGGAGTTAAAACTGCATTTTCAATTGGCTGTGACGCGGGAGAAGTGCTACCAGGCACAACATCTCCTCTTGCTTTATAAAAATGAAACAAATTTTTATACTTGCTTTTTCTTAAGCCAATTCTAAAGGAAATGCAAAATGTAAACAAATGCTTCCAAAGCAAATCCGTTGACGCAACAAAATTGCTCAACGATTTAATTTGGAAAAGCATGTCGTCAAGGACCATATACTTGGGCTATGATTTCGAAAAACAAATCAAAAACTCGAATATAGCTACAAGTGACGAAAAATCGATAAGAGAATGCTGCACACAATTTGTGGTTGAGCTAATAAATCAGTTGAAGCAAAGGGAATATTATTTTAATTTAATTTAATTTCTTAAAGTTAATACTAAATTTTTTTCAGACTTCCCGACAATTATGAATTGTTAAGGCAAATTGATGTATTTTCAGTTTCACTTCGAGATCGAAAATTCTGCCGAATTGAGCAGGCAAAAAAGGCTGGCGGGTACATCCAGGCAAAAAAAATATCACCACTGCCATAAACTTGGGCCAGACAGAGTGGCGAGTCGTTTCATTTTAGTGGAATTGCCATAGAACACAAGCGAGATCTTTTTGAGACGACTCGCTGGCGTCGCTTGTGCTGGTGCGCAGACGGTTCTCGATCTTGTTCGGCGAACCGTCAAACTTTACAAAAACAATTGCAATAAGAAGTGGTGGTAGAGTGGAGGGAGAAACCATAAAATTCCGGGATCTCGAGTTTGCAACAACAAAGTAAAGCACTCGCCACTCTGTCTGGCCGATGTTTGAATGGTGATTTTTTCTGCCAAGCTTTTCCCGTTAATCTCGTTATCCAGAATTAGTTGACCTGCCTTGTGCATAATTGAATAAACGGAAACCATAAATTTGTTATTTTTTTTGTATAATGAAGAAATGCGAATTTTCAAAACTGATTTTTATGTATTATTATGGTTAATATTTTTACCTGTGCAAAGGGGCTAAAATTTGACGAGCGTTCTTTTGGGTTTTACTGAGAGGTATTCTCTGCACCCCTAATATTGATTTTTAAAGGGTCGGCAAACAATTTTTTTTAGTTATAAAGGGTGGGAAAACGATATTTTTTAGTTTTAAGAGATGGGCACACGTTTCTTGGTAAAAAAGGATATATAAAGGATGGGCACTCGTTGAAAATATTTGAAGTTAGCAAGTTTGCAGGCAACTTTAAGTTTTTAAAAAATAAAAAATAAATATAAACAAGAAGGGAAGCTAACTTCGGCACGCCGAAGTTTGTATACCCTTGCAGATTCCAATTGTATGAATTATAATCTATCCCAATATAATATAATATGAACTACTTTCAAAGACATACAATTTTTACAGTTTTACATTTTTTCACATTTTTACATGTAAAGTAAAATGTAATTTTTCTCCACGTTTGCCGATCGTTTGTATGACAGCTATATGATATAGTCGTTCGATTCGTATGAAATTTACAACAAAATTCTGAAAAAATATGAAATACTAGTATCTAAAAGTAGAAAAAATAATGTTGAAAACTGGCAAAGCTATAATTTTTTTTCTGAAAATTTCACGACCGTTCCTATGGCAGCTATATGATATAGTTGTCCGATTTTTATAAAATTTAATCTAAAAATCTTAAACAATATAGAAAGCGCATAACCGAGAGTTGATCAAGATATGTTAAAAAACAGTGAAGTTATAATTTTTTTTCAACAAATTTACGGATCGGTTGTATGGCAGCTATATGATATAGTTGACCGATCCGGCTTGTTCTTCGACTTATGTACGAGTGAGAGTATATAGAAGACTATCTACAAAGTTTCAATCAGATAGCTTTAAAACTGAGGGACTAGTTTGCGTAGAAACGGACGGACAGACGGACATGGCTAGATCGACTCGGCTGTCGATGCTGATCAAGAATATATATACTTTATAAGGTCGGAGATGACTCCTTCACTGCGTTGCAAGCTTCTCACTGAAATTATAATACCCTGCAAGGGTATAAAAATTGAGGAAACAATTATATTTCTTCACGAATAATTAAGGGACATTAAACGGCAAATTCTGGCTAAAACAGATTTTAGAAAAGTCAAGGACTTTTATGTTTTTAAAAAATATTAATAAAAACTCGAGGAACTCGAGGAATTCTTTCACGAATAATTAACGGATAACTAACGGCAAATTCTGAGCAAAAAAAAATTTGGAAAAGTCAAGGATTTCAGGAGTTGCTAACTTGATATCAAGTTAGTAGGACATCAAAAAAAAAAAGGATAAATAATTGAACGGCAATTTTTTTCTTTCACGAATAATTAACGGAAAATTA
Organism: Drosophila punjabiensis; assembly: GCA_008042585.1. Lineage (NCBI taxonomy): Eukaryota > Metazoa > Arthropoda > Insecta > Diptera > Drosophilidae > Drosophila > Drosophila punjabiensis. The sequence goes on from VNJR01007455.1 coordinate 3,206, forward strand.
TGGCATAATCAAAATTTTGATTTTCCAAAGTTGCCCTGCTATCTTGATGGTCATCTTAGAATTGAAGCGAAGACTCTAAGAGCGACCGATTGAATTGCTTTTATAAGAATTATGCTCACGATCAGCTGAAAAGCTGTTTTTTTTATTCTCTTTTGCTTTGCCCATTCACGGTTCGTTTGCTCTTGAACGAAGAGTAAAAAGGTTTTTTGCGCATGTATGTATGTGTGTATGTGAAGTTTCCATCGCAAACACACATGTGTATGTGAAGTTTTATGCATTCTTCGCGTCAGTTTGCTGTATGAATTTGCATTTTATCTTAGGTGAACATTAAACTTAAACTTAATTCTGAATAATAATAGATAACTTTATTATTTGGTTCATTCAGGCTTAACATTTCAAGAAGACCTAACGTCCAAAGAAAACAAATTACCAAAAAAATATCATTTGCGGAGACCTTTTCAGTGAATCGGTCTTTTAAAATGTCGCTCTGAGCGAGCGTCACCTCGTATCGAGCTTTAAAGAGTGCACCTTTGCAACAGCTGAACGTAAAGCAATAAACAGAAAACCGAAAAAAGAGAAACGACATCGGCTGTTTAGAGCGAGAGTGAGGATGCATTTTTTTTTCTGTTTTTAGCGCGAGTAGAGCGTAAGGAAAAAAACGGTCAACACTTATTTGCAAGCTATGCGATAAATGCAACTCACCCTGGGTCCTGCCATGATTCTTTTATATGGAACTACTCCTGTGCCAAAAAATACTTATCCAGGACCATAAACGGACATTTTGTTTTGGCGAACTCCGAATACGCGCTGGAGAGATTCGTTTTAACTCCCTACAGGAGCCCACAGATTGGAACTTATCAGCATACATTTAATTTACAGCATGCTCGAGCTAGAAACATTGTCGAACGGACTATCGGAGTACTCAAAAGTCGTTTTCATTGCCTGCAACGATGCTTAATATATGAGCCATCGTTTTGTTGTAAAATTGTAAATGTATGCTGTACTTTGCACAACCTATGTAGAAGGAGAAATTTAACTATGGCTAAAGACTTTCAAGTTGACGAAACACAAAATAATTTAAACGACAATGAAGTAGAAGGGAAAGATAACGGACAGTCTGAGCGCGATGAAATTGCTCAGTCGCTCATAGTTTGAAGTTCAAAAATATTGGAGAAAAAAGAAAGTTTAATTTAGAAACCACTTTACATATATTCCCCATACATTTAAAGGAATAAAAATTTCACGCACTTGTTTTTATTATGTATGTTTGTTTTATTGTTCTAGTTTCCTTATAATTTCAATAAATTTATCAAGTAGCTGCTTTTTTAATTCTAGATCCTCCTTTTGAACGGCCAGTGCCTCTTTTTTAACTGCAATTTCTTCCTTCTGCAGCTCCTCCATCTGTTTAAAGTGATCCGCCATGGATGTATTAAGCTGACTCAATATATTCTTCTGGCTTTCGCACACGCTTTGCAGATCCTGGGCAGTATATGTGCGACGACGTTTCGGTCTCGGCTCATGCTCGGTATTTGGAAGGCAGGGCACTTCTAAAGACTCTTCTGCTTCCTCCTCAAAATCTGAGTTAGCTACAGGTCCCACGGTGGATGGAGCTCCATATTTAGTGCTATTAACTCCATCCGCCACCGCGTACAGACCGCATATATAATAGCTACCTCCTCCTCGACATCTGTAAGGGCCACCTGCGAATAAGGACCCCCACCAGTTGCATGCAGATCGGCCCTATTTTTGGCCAGCTTCTTGCGGATGGTTCCCTTCCAATCGCACCAAACCTAGAAGGTTTTATTAAAATAGACAACTTTTCGTATATTCGATGAGTAAACATCGCCCAAGTACTCCTTCTTCGGAACTAAAAATGAATATAAGTAATCTATTCATATAGTTTGACTGTTTAACGACAGAAAACCCGTAGATTGCTTCAGATTTTGTTGGCTCTAATTGGCACTTCATTGCCCCAAAGTGTGTGCATGGCGGCGGTAAAGGCTTTTAAAATAATGTAGAAATAGGCGTTTTATATAAAATTAAAGCAGTTCGATACATTTGGGGACGAATATACCGGAAAACACTAACACGGCATATGTACCTTAAAACTTGACGCCTTCCATAATCCAATTGTTCCGGGCCATCTTTGTTTACATTTTCGTAGTGAACGGTACCGAAAAGAAGAAGAATTCTCAGTTGCACCAAAAAAACATCGCTTAAGAATCATGAGAAATTTTGAAACGGCAAATCCTAATGCACGGTTAGTTCAACGAGTGGAGGAATGTGGATGGATCTCTGCTTTATTTAGTTTGGCTGTATTGTTGTCATACGATCAAAACCGTGTAGACAATTACATATGGGTCATTATCTAAAAAGAACAACCGCGGTCAAAAAATTTAACTTTAAATGATTTTTTTTACCATCGTAACTCTAGGAAATGTGCCAATAGATCAAAGCCTTTAAGGATTTCTAAAAAAGATTTTAAAATATTCTCATGCATTTTCGCGTAAATCCGATTTTTCATTATTTTGATGGGAAACATCATAAAAATACCTAAAACAGAGACATTATGTTTTAAGTTTCGTTTCCAAACATTATTTAAAGAATGCAAAAAGTTGAAATAAAACGGATATAAGCTTTTCTAATGTACTTAAATATTAAAAAACATCATGCAAAGTATGATGAAAAAAGTGTCGCGTTCGACATGTCGCGTGCGACACCGATAAAAATTCAATTAAAAAAACAACTATTAAATATTTTAAGGTCAAACTAAGTATATAATTAAAACAACAATATGCATATTACATTACAATTACTTGCACTAAAACCAGGTTTCGCTGAAATCAGTGCTTGAACGGGTTTTGGAAAAAGTGACTTCTGTTTTTGTCGCTTGCGAATTCCTTATATTTTGGTAATTATCTCAAAAACGAACAATTGTCCAAAATTAATCTTAGCATCAATTATAGAGCTTACCAAGAGCTATACGTTTCAAATTTTGTAAAATTAAAATAAAGTCTTGGGACATATGATGAATGCATACAAATGTCGCATTCGACACCAGAGAATTGCCCATATGCCAAATTTTTATACCCTTGAGGGTATTATAATTTCAGTCAGAAGTTTGCAACGCAGTGAAGGAATCATCTCCGACCCGATAAAGTATATATATTCTTGATCAGCATCAACAGCCGAGTCGATCTAGCCATGTCCGTCTGTCCGTCCGTTTCTACGCAAACTAGTCCCTTAGTTTTGAAGCTATCTAAATGATACTTTTCAGATAGTCTTCTATATACTCTCACTCGTACATAAGTCGGAACGGACGACTATACTTATTATATAGCTGCCATACAAACGATCCGTAAATTTGTAGAAAAAAAATTATAACTTCACTGTTTTTTAACATATCTTGATCAACTCTCGGTTATAAGCTTTATACCTTGATTCAGATTTTTAGGTTAAATTTTATAAAAATCGGACTACTATATCATATAGCTGCCATACGAACGGTCGTGAAATTTTGAGAAAAAAAATTATAGCTCTGTCAGTTTTCAACATAATTTCTTCTACTTTTAGATACTAATGGTTCATATTTTTTCAGAATTTTGTTGTAAATTTTATAAGAATCGGACGATTAAATCATATAGCTGCCATACAAACGATCAGTAAATGTGCAGAAAAAAAATATTTTACTTTACATGTAAAAATTTAAAAAAAATGTAACAAAAATGTAAAACTAAAAATTGTATGAATATGAAAGTAGTTCATATTATATTATATTGGGATAGATTATAATTGATACAATTTAAATCTGCAAGGGTATACCAACTTCGGCGTGCCGAAGTTAGCTTCCTTTCTTGTTATTATTGAAAACAGGAATAATAATACATGCCCCGGAAACTCAAGTCGAACCCAGGAGGGAGATCGCCAAATACAAGACTAAAATAAGCTAAATATGATGAATCTGTAGCTAATGAGCTTAAAACAGACTGCTCAGATTTTCTTATTGTAGAGGATAAATACAAAACAAACCTTTTATGTAAAGGACGTGAAAAATTGGAAACCCTAGAGTTTATTATTAGTTGGACAACGTTATACAATTCTAGAGGTGCCCAGTTAGTAAGTACTCCACGCTCTTAAATTTATTTTTTAAATATAATTAATTTTTATACCCTTATAATTTTAGTCAGAAGTTTGAAACCCAGTGAGCAGACATTTCCGACCCTATAAAGTATATATATTCTTGATCAGCATCAGCCATGTCCGTCTGTCCAATTATTCGCAAACTAGTCCCTAAGTTTTGAAGCTATCTGAATGAAAGATAGTCTTCTGTATGCACTCACGATTATTATATTTAAGCCACTGGTTCTTCGTCTTAGATTTTACAGTCGACTGTATATTTGTGTATTTACTTTAATAGCCCATTTAGCCAATTACAATCCGTATAAACACCATAAACCTTTAAATTGTATTATCGCCTGTAAAGTAAAAGAATTTGGAGTCAGTACATACTACATACAATTTATTTTATTCAGTAAATATTTCTATTTGGATATTCCGCAGATAAATATTAAATGTATTAGTACTGTAAATTTTTTAGTATACTTTTAATTTACGATTTGTATGGCCTATTTTTATTCGTTTAACTAAATTAAGACGTTAACCCTGTAACTGCGATGTTTTTATTTTTCATTTTAAATAGTCAAGAAAAGACTTTATATTACTGCAAACAGTGAAAGTTTCAACATAAATGTGTCTCGTGCTGAGAAAGAAGTAAGAAATATGTATATTTTCGAACTATTTATGCCAGCACTAAGCTAGGTATTCATCTATATATATATATATATTTAGCTTACACTTTAATAGCACAGATAGTTATAGTTAATTAGTTTTAGATTAAGCTTGGTTTAAATAAACAATTTCAGATTTGCAAGCTTTCCATCAGTTTGTACATTTCGGGTAACAAACCCCTATGGAAACTATTAGTCGATTTTTTAAATTAGGCAACACACACATTAGATGGATAGACATTTACAAAAGCATACATGCAAGAAATGAGGGCCACATACTTTCTGTAGACTGATTACAAATTCTTCTGTGTTCTGTGGGTATTTTTATATCAATAGTTATTATTTACTCTTTTCGCAGTAAGTAATTTTGATTTATAATTAATGCTTCGACTACGTATTCGTACTAGTTGATGCAAATTTGTATTTATTGAAACATTCAAGTACGGTAATATTTGTTACGATTGATATTAATTAAATATTAAATACACTTAATATTCTAATTATTGTTGCCATTGTGGATGTGATGTGTATGAATGCGCGTAGGTGTAGATTTGTGTTTATGTGTACTGAGTACTTTAAGTATGTCTTTATGAGTGGGTATAGTTATGAGCCTTAGTTGTTTTCTTAGGATGCTTTGTTTAAGAAGTTTTTTTTTTTTTTTGTATTTTTTTAATAGTTTCTCTTTTTTTAGTTTTTTCTTGCCTTGATATTTGAGCGTGCGTCTTTGTGGAGCTTAGCTTCATGTTTATGTGTTTTAAATGGTTTTAATTCATTTTGGTATTGGTCCATTTTCCTAGTAGTTGCAATAAGCGTCGTGAAAGAATGTTTAAATGTCCCTAAAATTGAACTGGTGTGATCGAGAACAGCCCAAGCTGTAGTGAAAGAGCTTTGCGATTTGAGTACAAATGTGATATGCTACAAGAAAACCATTAAAATATGTTTGTAATAGAAATGCCCCTTATAATGGCCTTTGAGCTAGTATGATATGAATCGAATGTCCATGATATTGACAGTTTAACAATATGTTTATGTATGTACATATGTTCCAATTGGGTTAACATAAACGAATTCATTTTAATATTGACTTCTCTAACGTAAGGCCCAAAGGAATTGACTTTGATTAAAAATAAATGGCAGATTAGCTTGGTTTTGTGGTGCGATTGAACTGTGTTGAGAAAGAAATTTAAGTTAATTAGGATGATAGAACTGCACTTGTTGGTTTGACATTTGAAATTTTATTGAACTTGACATGTAGAGGTCAAACGGCTCCCACATTCATACCCAAAAAGTAATTTCTTTTTAATTTTAAGCAAAGTAATATATTAAGAGAAAATAAGTTATAACAAGAAGGGAAGCTAACTTCGGCACGCCGAAGTTTATATACCCTTGCATAATCCAATTGTATCAAATATAATCTATACCTATATAATATAATATGATATACTTTCATACTCATTTTATTTTTGCAGTTTTACATATTTATATAATTTTTTACATGTAAAGTAAAATGAAATCGTTTGTATGGAAGCTATCTGATATAGTCGTCCGATTCTTATGAAATTTACAACAAAATTCTGAGAAAATATGAAATACTAGTATCTCAAAGTATAAGAAAACTGACAAAGTTATTATTATAATATTTTCTAAAAATTTCCCGACCGTTCTTATGGCAGCTTTATGATATAGTAGTCCGATTTTTATAAAATGAAATCTAAAAATCTGAAACAATATATAAAGCTCATAACCGAGATTAAGTTATGTTAAAATACAGTGAAGTTATATTTTTTTTTTTTTACAAATTTACGTATTTTTAATATGGCAGCTATATGATATAGTGACCGATACTGCTCGTTCCGACTTATGTACGAGTGACAGTATATAGAAGAACATAGGGTCTTCCTTATACTCTGACTCGTATATATGTCGGAACGAGCCAAATTGGTCAACTATATCATATAGTTGCCATACAAACAATCCGTAAGTTTGCAGAAAAAAATTATAACTTCACTGTTTTTTTAAATATTAGAATAAACTCGGGCTTTGAGCTTTTTATAATATTTCAGAGTTTCAGATTAAATTATATAAAAATCTGACTATTATATCATATAGCTGCCATACAAACGATCAAAAATTTTATAGAAAAACAGCATTACTTTGTCAGTTTTCAACTATACTTCAATCTACTTTGAGATACAATCATATTATATTATTTCAGATGTTCGTTTTAAATTTCATAAATGTCACACGACTTTATCATATAGCTGTCATACAAATGATCGGTTAATGTGGAGGAAATTACATTTTACTTTACATGTGCAAAATGTAACAAAAAATACAAAACTGCAAAAATAAAACGAATATGAAAGTAACTCATATTATATTAAATAGGGATAAATTAAAATTGATACAATTGGAATCTGCAAGGGTATACTATCTTCGGCGTGCCGAAATTAACTTCATTTCTTGTTTTTCTTTTGGTTTTAAGCAACAAAATTTTTTTAATAACTTTTTTTTAAAGATAGAATTTTACATTTTTTACCATAAATTTATTTTACACTGATTTACATTTAGAAATTTTTTTAGCCGGAAAAAATTATAATTAAAGAAGAAAGTGTTTTCAAGTGCACTTAAAACAAAGGTGGTCCGCCATCACGGTTTATCCAATCTCGGTAATATGATTTGAAACATAAAATAGAATTTTATTCTGTACCTTAAGCTATGTCAAGCAGTAAAATAATTGGAATATATTAAAAAATAAATTTTGTACGTGACTTTTTAGTTTTTCCCATATCTTGATAGCCAGTTAAAACAAGTGTTTTCGAGAAATACGTAAAAGAATTAATCATTTAAGGAGTAAGCTGCACTGAAGGGCATTCCTTCTCAGCGCTAAAGAATAACGAAAAATTCTTTTAAACGCATATTCTGCCTAATTTATAGATAAGATGTATGGACAAATTTTCGATTCCCTTTTCAACACGGCAGTTTAATTGCATTACAAAATTTAAATGTGTTTTTTTATTGCAGGTATATTTATGTATGTATGTATGTGTACTAGTGCTGTGCTTATTGCTTTTGAGATCAAAATAAACATGGAATTGTTCTTCTTGGTTTTAAATAACCTATTAGATAATAATATAGAAATTAAATTATTATAATCATAAAGAATACATTTAATACTGAAGATATCAATTCATATTGAAGATAAACGTATTTGAATAATCTGCATTTGCATTGTTTGAAATTGAAATTTTTTTTTAATACAAATTTACACCTTATTTTATATTGCATGTATGATGAATCGTTTAATGATCTTCAGTTTCAGTTGGTGATGAACTAAAACTGATTTTGCCAAAAAGTATACGTTCTTAATAATTCTTTGTTTTAAATAACCTATTAGATGAATATAAGAAAATAGAAATTAAATTATTATTATCAAAAAGTATAAATTTAATACTTAAGAAATCAATTTATATTGAAGATAAACGTGTTTGAATGATCTGTAATTTGCATTGTTTAAAATTGATTTTTTTTTTTCAAATACAAATTTACACTTTATTTTATAAATTAATAATAATAACAAAGTTTTTGTTATGTATGACGAATCTTTTAATGATCTTCAGTTTCCAGTTTGTGAAGAACTAGAGCTGATTTTGCCAAAAAGTTTTTGTTCTGCTAACACGCTAGAGATTTGATTTGCGATTGATGTACACAAATTTGTTGCTTGCTTTTAAAATACCGAATAACTTAATTATCAAAATTACCAAAAAAAACCCCGCAGAATATTCTCCACTACGCCTTGCTAATCTCTGTCGTCCTTCCCTTGCCACCTGTCTGCTGCGAATCCTAAGCATTTTATTTTCATTTGCTGACCGGGACGGACTTGGTATAGTTTCGTTAACGTACCCGATCAATTATTGATAAACTTTCCGGTTGCTTCGCTCCTGGGGAAAAATTAAAGAATGTGTTAATACAGAAATACAAAGTTGGTATTCTTTTTAAATTTAAATTTAAGCTTTTATTTTTCAAAATTAAAATATACACGGTCCCACAAGCTCAGACGGAAATCAACATAAATTTATGGGATGAGCTGGGCAATGTGCTTAAAATAATATCACAATAACTTGTTTTCCGGCCTTTCTCATAAATTATTAAACACTTTCAATTTGCTTAATTTGCTAATGCTTAATAAACGAATCAAACTAAAAAAGAACTTAGAATATAATTGGAATAGGGAGTGAGCGAAAAAATATAATTTCAATTAAACGGAGAACTTGGTCCAGTGATCAGTGTGGCGCTTAACGCTGAGATATCAGAAACACTTTAAACAAATTTTTAAATACTTTTTTGTGATAGTATGTGAGGTATGCAAAGAAAAGTTGAAAACAAAAATTGTCTACTTACATTATTAACACAATACAGTACTACAAAATACAATAAAATAAAATTTTGAAATTTGTACCTCTTAGATGCAAAAGCAGCAGAGAGCAAAGAACTAACCTGAACGCGTACATACGCCGAATTTCTAAAAAAAATCTTGTCGAGACTCAGCAGCTTTAGTTATTACATTCTAGTCAACTTGTCGATTCAAAAATGAAAAGGTAAACACACACATCGTCGGTACCCTGTTGCATCTTTAAGGGCCCATGTTCCTGCTCCAGATGTACTTATATGACCACGCACCTCGCTTGTATTTGGCATAGTTTTCTTTTTTTTTTGTGGGTTTTTTTGTGGTAAGTTTTTCAATTTACTCGGCTTTGGGGTGCAATTGCAACTCATCTCTAGCGCTTGCGCTGTGTCATACAAAGTCCAGCTCGGAACGGGTGCTGTACATCTTGCGCTCCATGGTGCGCTCAAACCACTTCTTTATTTCGGAAACGACCAGCACAGAGGAGGTGAGCGAGACAAGGAAAAATATGTCGTAGGGCGTTAGGGCTTCTGTTTGAAAGACCATCTGGAGCGGTGGAAAGTAAACGACTAGCATTTGGCCGACAATTGAAAATCCAACGGCAAGCAGGAACATGCGATTGGTAGTTAGGCCGATGGTGAAAACACTCTTTGTCTGCGAGCGGCACGAGAGGGCATTAAACATGTCGAAGAATACGAAGCATGTAAAGGTCATGGTCGTGTCTCGCTTGGTTTTGCCCAGCGTCCCGTCGGCCATTTCTCGTTGAAACACCCAGAGCGTGCCCAAGACTATTATGCTGGCGCTCAGAAGCACGTTAACCACCACCGACTTGGTAATCATTGGCTGCTTTACATTGCGAGGCTTTTGCTTCAAAACGTCGTGGTCAACGGGCTCCACGCCAAGTGACTGTGCTGGGGGGCCGTCCATTATGATGTTGATCCACAGAATTTGCATAGCGTTCAAGGGGTTGGCAATGTCCATCAGAGTAGCCAAAGCGATGAGGGCCAGGGCAGCGATTGAAGTGCTTAGTTGAAACCGAACAAAGTTCCGTATGTTGTAGAAAATCCCCTTGCCTTCCTCGATGGCAGCACTGTTAAAATGTAGTTGGATTTTTACAACTCTCATTCCATGCATGGATATACTCACATGATGGTGTGGAAATCGTCATTGACCAAAATCATGTCCGCGGCCTCCTTGCACACATCAGTCCCGTTCTTGCCCATTGCAATGCCAATATCCGCCTTCTTCAAAGCCACTCCGTCATTGACGCCATCGCCAGTCATGCCAACTATGTTTCCGGTGCGCTGGAGAGACTTCACTATCTCCAGCTTGTGCCTTGGCGAAACACGGTAGAAGACGCTCACATTGTTGGCTACTTTGTCAAGTTGATGCTCGTTCATTTGATCTATCTCCTGCCCGGAGAGCGTCTGGTGGTGTATGGTATCAATGCCGATGAGATTCGCTAAAAAATATACAGAAAAATATTATTTTAAAAAATCTTTTTGGGTAACGCTAAAAAAAATTAAGGAAAATATTGCTACATCAATACTGTATCAATATTAATCGATATCTTAAAGCTGCGAAATATGTACGATAAAAAGAAAAGAGCGTAAGGTTAAACCTTATTATTGCATATAATAGTAGTAGTAGAAGAAATTATGTTGAAAACTGACAAAGCTATAATTTTTTTTCTGAAAATTTCACGACCGTTCCTATGGCAGCTATATGATATAGTAGTCCGATTTTTATAAAATTAAATCCAAAAATCTTAAACAATAAAGAAAGCTCATAACCAAGAGTTGATCAAGATATGTTAAAAACCAGTGAAGTTATAATTTTTTTTTCAACAAATTTACGGGTCGGCTGTATGGCAGCTATATGATATAGTTGACCGATCCGGCTCGTTTCGACTTATGTACGAGTGAGAGTATATAGAAGACTATCTGCAAAGTTTCAATCAGATAGCTTTAAAACTGAGGGACTAGTTTGCGTAGAAACGGACAGACAGACAGACAGACAGACAGACAGACAGAGGGACAGACGGACATGGCTAGATCGACTCGGCTGTTGATGCTGATCAAGAATATATATACTTTATAGGGTCGGAGATGACTCCATCACTGCGTTGCAAACTTCTGACTGAAATTATAATTACCTGCAAGGGTATAAAAATTCTTTTAAAGGAAACATCACCCCTTACACGTCAAAGGCTCCATGCTACGATAAACCTTCCCTAAACGCATTTTCCAAGCAATTGGTGCTGACACTGTGCAATAGATAGGCAAATATGTTTAGGTGAGGGAGCAAGAGTTCGCCCAGCTGGAATCCACACAACAAATACACAAACAAATACTTATTTATCAGCAGCGAGACTATACGGAAAAAGTTTTCCATTACCGTTCCAAGAGAATTCAATTGAAAACAAATCTCAAAAGTTGGGGAAACATTTTTTCCACCAAAGAACTCAGTTTTAAACTACAAAAAAAAAATTATAATACACTGCAAGTCTATATAAATAAATAATTAATACGTAAATGAGTAAAACACCAGCTAACTCCTTTGAGACGGACCTATTAATAATTAAAGGAAGAAGTCACGGAACAAGAACTGTTTTTGTAGTTTAAAAACCATTTAACATTGATGTGATAAATGCAGAATATTTATATTGGAACGTATTTATTTATAAATTTTAGTCAGAAGATAGCAATGCACTGAAGAAGGCATTCCGGGTCGATTCGAAGACTAATTTTCCAAAAAACCTACAGCAGGACATATAGACGTACATGATTAAATCAACTCGGTTGTTAATACTAATCAACGATACTTTTTGGGGACGCATATGTCTCCTTTATTGCGTTGCTAACTTCTTACTAAAACAATATCCCCTCCCTTTTTTCTTGAGCTTCAAAAAAAAATTCAGGAGAGTCGGTGCAGTCTAGTCAACGATAAATACAAGAGCAATTAGTAAAAAAGTAAAAGTAATATCAACTTTCAAATCCATATTATTTTTACTGTTATACAATTACTGTTTTAAATGTACAGTTTGGCATATTCTTCTACATTTACATTGTCAGAAAAATAACACATTTTAATTTTAAGTTATTTTTATTATATATATTAAAGACAAGAAAGGAAGTTAACTTCGGCATGCCGAAGTTTGTATACCCTTGCAGGTTACAATCGAATCAATTATAATCTATCCCTATTTAATATAATATGAATTACATTTATATTCATTTTACTTTTAAAGTTTTACATTTTTTTTACATTTTTATATGTAAAGTAAAATGTAATTTACCTCCACATTTACTGATCGTTTGTATGGCAGCTATATAATAAGTATAGTCGTCCGATCCGACTTATGTACGAGTGAGAGTATATAGAAGACTATCTGCAAAGTATCATTTAGATAGCTTCAAAACTAAGGGACTAGTTTGCGTAGAAACGGACGGACAGACGGACACGGCTAGATCGACGAGGCTGTTGATGCTGATAAAGAATATATATACTTTATAGGGTCGGAGATGACTCCTTCAATGCGTTGCAAACTGCTGACTGAAATGATAATACCCTGCAAGGGTATAAAAATTGTAATTTGTAATTGAATATTACGAAATCAATGATGATTTTTTCAGTGTACGATTTCAATTTCCTGCTTCGTTGCTAAGTGAGTACCACGAGATGCAGCAGTTGTGAGCTACAACAGCGCCATGATAACCTTTGTGAAAAGTTTCGTCGCCATTTTTCATTATGACGCCCACTTATTTGTCTCGCCAAGCTGTGTACAGAGCGGGAGACCATCCCTGTTCCAGGTCCTTTGTAGAATATTTTTTCAGCCAACGTGAGCACTGAATAATAAACAGCAAGAGCAACAGGGTGAACACAACGGAGATACGTGGCAAAATGAGCAAAAGGATATCGCAATTAAAACGCAGTCAGGGACTTCTGTCCCCTTGCTCCTCCCTTCGCTCAGTTTTCAGACAATTATATGCCGCCTGTCACTACCATCGGTGTGATTCAGTTAAGGTACCTGCTGCAAGAAATATTAAACGTGGCAACCACCAATATCGCTATCGGCAAACAATTTTTAGTGCGGTTAAAAGGGCATATAATATTAATCCAAATGTTAATTATTGGCCGTACCCATATTCGTCTATCTGTCCATTCTACAACAACATTCTACGACAACTAGTCCCTCCGTTTTTGAACTGCCTAGTTGAAACTTTTTCAATAGTATTATTTTTCTGACAGGTACTACTATATATAAGTCGGATTGAAAGACTTTAAATTTTTATATGGACAGCTATCGATTGTCTGAACTCTCATCAGTTTTTATACCCTTGCAGGGTATTATAATTTCAGTCAGAAGTTTGCAACGCAGAGAAGAAGTCTATTGATCAGCATCAACAGCCGAGTCGATCTAGCCATGTCCGTCTGTCCGTCTGTTTCTAAGCAACCTAGTCCCTCAGTTTTAAAGCTATCTGGATGAAACTTCTATATACTCTCACTCGTATATATGTCGGAACGAGCCGGATCGTTCACTATATCATATAGCTGCCATACAAACGATCCGTAAATTTGTTGAAAAAAAATTATAGCTGTTTTTTAACATATCTTGATCAACTCTCGGTTGTAGGCTTTTTATATTGTTTTAGATTTTTGGATTTAATTTTAAAAATATCGGACTACTATATCATAAAGCTGCCATAGGAACGGTCGGGAAAATTTTAGGAAAAAAAAAAACTTTGTCAGTTTTCAACATAATTTATTCTACTTTAAGATACAAGTATTTCATATTTTTTCAGAATTTTGTTGTAAATTTCATAAGAATCGGACGACTATATCATATAGCTGCCATACAAACAATCGGTAACTGTGGAGAAAAAATATATTTTACTTTACATGTAAAAATGTAACAAAAATGTTAAACTGTACAAATTGTGTGAACATGAAAGTTCATATATTATATTGGGATAGATTATAATTCATTCAATTGGAATCTGCACGGGTATATTAACTTCGGCGTGCCGAAGTTAGCTTCCTTTCTTGTTAAATAATGTTTAATTGGCGCAACATTTTATACAACTCATCATTAAGCTTTAATCCATTAATGCAATCCTTGTGTATACGTTCTCGGTATTTTGCGTATACATTACTAAGTTCAACTACTCTCAAGCTCCTAGAGGCTGGCGAGGAAATGTATTCTTTTGTATCCCCGATTGTCCAAGTCCAACCACCAGCTTCCACCAAATTATGTAGTTTCCCCTCCCCTGCCTCACTGTTCTTTCCTAGACGTACACGATTCCTTGATTTAGCCATACAGTTTGGCTCCCTTACTAGTCCGGGTAAACTAAACAAGAAGACTTTAAAAGATACGAAACCGACCAGAACCAATATAGGAGCAAAGAGGAATCAGTTTTGCAATTCCTAATAAAGAACTCCCAAACCAAGTTCGCAGTCCATGCAAAGGATGGGTTCCCGTCCGCGGCAGATGCGACTATGATGAGAGGGATGCAGATGACGGGCCTTGGGTTGAAATCTACTTGCAGTTCATTATTTCAACTCCTGTTTGCTGACTACTGGCAACGATGATGTCGATTCCCTCGGTTTCTTTGTCTCAGGATATTAGATGTGGTCCCCCTACTTTGAAAATTCAAGTTGAATAGCAACCTGGGCATGGCCTCCCTCTTCACCTTTTTTCTTGCAGAGGAATCATTTTTACCATGTACGCAAGTGCTTTTTAAATTTTCAGCGTCAGCTTTATACTTATTATTTGAAAATACTTCTAATGCTGCTCTCAAACACAGTCCTTTTAAATAAAAAATTGATATTGAAAATTTCCAATTGGAGCATTAAAACGCGATCCATTTTTGTCAAATGAAAAGAAAGACAAGAGAGGAACCTAACTTCGGCACGCCGAAGTTTGGAAACTAACTTCGGCACGCCGAAGCATGAATACCCTTGCAGATTCCAATTGTATCAATTATATTATATCCCTATTTCATTTAATATGAATTACTTTCGTATTCATTTTATTTTTACAGTTTTACGTTTTATTTTACATTTTTTACATATAAAGTAAAATGTAATTTTCCTCCACATTTACCGATCGTTTGTACGGCAGCTATATGATAAAGTTGTCCGATTCTTATGAAATTTACAACAAAATTCTGAATAAATATGAAATACTTTTATCTTAAAGTAGAAGAAATTATGTTGGCAGCCTATATGATATAGTTAGATTTTTATAAAATTAAATCCAAAAATCTGAAACAATAAATAAAGCTTATAACCGAGAGTTGATCAAGATATGTTAAAAAACAGTGATGTTATAATTTTTTTTCTACAAATTTACGGATCGTTTGTATGGCAGCTATATGATATAGTTGATTAATATATTTATATTATTTAAGAATTTCGGATTTAATTTTATAAAAATCTAAGGACTTTACCCTATAGCTGCCATACGAAGGATTGGGGAATTTTTAGTTAAAAATTTTAACTTTGCCTGTTTTCAACATATTTTGATTATTTCAGAATTTCGTTTTTAATTTCATAAAAATCGAACGACTATATCATATGAATGTAGCTGCAATAGAACCGATCGGTAAATGTCGAGGAAAATGTAAAACTCTTCATGTAAAAAATATGTAAAACTGTGGAAAATTATATGAAATTATATATTTATATATATGGTATACAAAATTCGGCGCGCCGAAGTGCTATCGGCCTGTGCTATCTGCAAAGTTTTAGTTATAGGGTCGAAGAAGACTTCTGACTAAAGTTATAATTCCCTAAAAGGGTATACAAAGTGAAAGTTTCTTGAAAACAATTAGAAAGAATTCGGAATTAAATTAGAAATGAATCCAATGGTTACTAACTTTGGACCCAGCCCCCCTACCTCCCAGTTACTTACATATCGCCAACGCCGTCTCTTGTGCATCTCCAGTTACCATCTTGACCCGCACACCGCTTTGCATCAACATTTCGATGGACTCGCGCACCAAGGGCCTTGGAGGATCAGTAATGCCGACCAGGCCGCAGTAGATGAGGTCTTGCATGGATCGTCCTTTAGCTAGTGCTAGTACCCGGAGGCCTTTTCGCCCGATTTCGTATGCTTCGGCCAAAAACTCGGACTCATTCTGCTTCGTTAGCGGCACGGTCTGTGTGCCGAACTGGTACTTTGTGCACTGGGGTAGCAGGGTCTCAAGCGCGCCCTTGGTAAAGAAGATCTCTTCCTTATTGTTATTATACTTGTGAATGCACTTGACGGCCATCATCTTTTGCTCCGAGCTGAAGGGATACTCCTGAATGCGCACATAGTTCTCGGCTGTTGCGTACATGCCGTTCTTCATGGCCACTGCAACCAGGGCACCCTCTGTGGGCTGACCCAGCAACGTGCCCTTTTGGATGTAGGCATTGTTGCAGACGGCCCCGATCTCAAGAAGGTTCGTGATGTTCGATTTGGCCATCTCCACATTGTTGCAGTGGCGAATGTGTATCTCGCCCTGGTCATTATAGCCGGCACCAGTTACGTCAGCCATGTAGCCGTCGGAAGTGATAATAATCGTGGCCGTCATCTCGTTCTTCGTCAGGGTGCCCGTCTTGTCCGAGCAAATTACGTTTACGCACCCAAGTGTCTCTACAGTCGGCAGCTTCTTAACAATTGCGTTGCGCTTAGCCATCCGCATAACGCCCAACGCTAACGTAACTGTAACTACGATGGGCAAGCCCTCGGGTATGGCGGCCACTGCCAGTGATACGCTAATGTTAAACATCTCAGAGAGCGGCTTGCCCTGCAGCCAGCCTAGCAACATGATCACTCCAATAATAAGAAAGGAGTAGAAGCTCAACTGGGCTCCCAGAATGTCCATTGACTTCTGCAACGGAGTTTTCGGAGCCTCCTCAGCTTGCATCATCTTAAAGACTTCTCCGAACTCGCTGCGTTCTCCGGTGCTTACCACTATGCCCTTCCCATTGCCGCAACGCACAAGCGTGCCCATGAAGGCAATGTTCTTCATATTGCTGTGGTCCTTCACGTTGGTGTTATTCAAAAGGACGTCGGTGATTTTGCGCGCCGGCTCCGTCTCGCCGGTAAAACTGCTCTCGTCAATGGATAGGTCTACGGCCTCAAAAAGCCGGATGTCCGCAGGAACGCGGTCGCCCACGTTAAGATGCACCACATCGCCTGGAACTAGTTCGCGAGCCAGGAAAGTGTCTAGCCGACCCTCGCGTAGACAGTGGCATTCGGGCGGGACCAGCTTCTTGAGCTCTTCCAGGCTCTTCTCCGAACGATATTCCTGGATGAAAGCGACGGTGACCACGATTATAATGGCAATGGTTATGCTGACGGCGTCGTCAAACTGCTTCATTATCACGGAGACCATGGCCGAGCCGAGCAGCAGTAGGATAAGCGGGTTCTTGAACTGCTCAATATACTTTCTCCAGGTTGGGTCTTCTTCGACAAGCAGCAACTCGTTGTGGCCAATGATCTTTGCCCGGTACTTGGCTTCTGTCCATTTCAGGCCGGTCCGCACATCGACTTGCAATCGTCCAGCCACTTCGGAGGCGCTGTGTGTCGATGACTCCGACGTGGATAGCAGCATTTCAGGTGTAAGGGTAAGACCCGTCTGTCAAATGAGAGAAATAGATTAAATTAGAGTCCATTCAAACTGCTTAGTATATAATATCACTAAGTGCATAAAAATGAAAAACAAACAAACAAAAAAACAATACAAAACCTACTTATCTGTAAGTGACGGTGTCTTGATTTACGCACTTGTAATACATTCAAATAAAAAACAAGATAGAAAGCTAACTTCGGCACGTTTGTATACCTTTGCAAATTGCAATTGGATCAATTATAATCTATCCCTATATAATATAATTTTAACACCTTTTATATTCATTTTGTTTTTACAGTTTTACATTTGTTTAAATTTTCTACATATAAAGTAAAATGTAATGTTCCTCCACATTTACCGATCGTTTGTATGGCAGCTATATTATATAGTCGTCCGATTTTTATAAAATGAAATCCAGAAGTCTAAAATATTATATACAAATCATAACCGAGACTTAATCCAGATATGTTTAAAAACACTGAACTTATAATTTTTTTTCAACAAATTTACGGATCGTTTGTATGTCAGCTATATGATATAGTTGACCGATGAGGGACTAGTTTGCGTAGAAACAGACAGACGGATAGACGGACATGGCTAGATCGACTCGGCTGTTGATGCTAATCAAGAATATATATACTTTACAGGGTCGGAAATACCCCTTTACTGCGTTGCAAACTTCTAACTGAAATGATAATACCCTGCAAGGGCATGCAGGTATACGAATTGAAAATTAATTATGATTCGTTTTTCATTGCGATTTAAAATTTGTTCAGATTTTACAAACGCAGAATAATTAAACAGACAAAATCGTATAGTTTTCGACCGATATATATATACATAAAGTATTAGAGCTTGTAGGGCATCCGTAGAAAATTAGTTATATACATTTTTTAGTTGTATAACACAGGCTTTTGACTTAAATATGGCAGCCGATTCTTATAGGATTTATCCTGTACAATCGAAATCTGACCATGAAAGTGCCCAATTGGATCTAGTTTTTGAGCAAAATGCGGTTTAAGGTGCTTAAAAGCGTGTTTTTTAATTCAAATTGGTCAACTGGAGCCATAGGGGATTAATGGTAATACATTATATAAGCACATTAATTAGGTTGTGACCCACAGGTTTTGCAGTTATTCAGAGATTTTCATTAAAAAGTGACCGATAGCTCCTATATGATGAATTCGTCCGATCCAAATAAATAAATGTTGAATTTAAAAAACATGCAATACCTTGAGTTATTTGGTATCACTGGAGCAATGATGAGCCTATTTTAATATTATATTAACCAATTGTAATAAAATCAAGGACATGATCTTTACATCTTGAAAAGTTACTATGTTTCGCGGATTTTATATTATTTATATCGCCAATTTGCATCTCTATAATATAGTTTTCGCCATCTCAAAATGGATAATTTCTTCAACCTTACAACGGAGATATAGTTACATAAGCTAACTTGCAACTAATTTACAATCAGGGGTTGGCTATAAATTCTAACAAGTAAAAACCGATTAACAATTCAAATGCTTTACCCAGAACTTCAACAATGCAAATTGTCCAAGTCCCAGAGCTGTACGATAGCAACTTGATTTCCCCAGACCCTGAGGAAAGCTAAATCGGATATGAACACTCACAATACGAGTATAAATATGTGTACCTGATCTTCAAGGTACACACAAATGGCATGTCTGGCTCTGAGCATTATTCAGGGCTTCTGTAAGAGGGAACTTATAAATATCAGTAAAGTACAAAACCACTTAAGGTTAAACCACAACAGCCAACCCAAACATACAAGTGTGTATATGTACAAGTTAGTGGAAACCACTTACGTCAAAAGCATTGATGACTATCATTTTGATGGAACAGAAACGACGACGGGGCGAATTCTTATCATTAGCGCGCGGGAGTGGATGCCTGCCGGGATGCACGCCAATCGATTCCGGCCTTTGACGTTCGCGCGAGCGTTTGGGTTAGTGGCTTGTTTTATCTGTCACGCTCGAGATGTCAGCATGAATATTAACGTTGGGCTACCAAAATCTCACTGCGCATGGTATGGGTCCCGAATAACTGAGTTACAAACTGGGAGATCTCCAGACTCCTTGTCACCCTGTTCTCCTTATAGTATTTTCAGCCCTTTGTCGAGCAATATAAATCACGGATGGATTGGCATATCAGGAATGATGGCACACGGAAATTAAAACTTGGTCACGTGGCTCATTGTTCGCTCCTCTTTAAAATCCAGTAACTATACGTTAATACATACATATGTACATACATATGTGCTTAAAATAATATGACTGAAATAATACTATTTATTTTTTAGAATCAAAAATGTATTTAACGCAAAATTTGCGACTTTCTAAATCGAAAAGTTATTTAAAAACATTTAGCCCACAAGGCACACAATTTTATATTTCACAGATTCTCCAGTTATACTTGAATTTTTTGAGTTTTAGGTTTGATAATACAGATTTAATTATTAAGAGTTTGAGGGCTTCCCTCCCTATAGCAGCAGAAAATTAATTATAGGTGAAACTACAATGGCTTTGTTTGTACTGATAAAAAGAGTCTCGTCTGATCTAATTAACAAATTTATGTCTTATCTCAAACAAAAAAAAAAGCACATTTAAGTGCAAGTGTATTCATCAAGCATCAAATAATCTTAGAAGAATCCAAAGCAATATTTTAGTGAATATGAGCAATTTAGCTATGTACATATACTAGTGGCCAGTGATCACTGTAATTTGCACGTCCAACGGACTGATTATGAATTCTTTCAACGAAACTGAGGGGCAGACGGGTGGTAAGGTGAGATGAATTTCTGGAGCACTGTGAGCAAGACTTTTTGCTCAGTCGGAAAACGATAACGTGGCCATGGATGCCCGGGCGGTTATTATTCAGCGGAATGCAAGTCAGAGGTTATGGCCTGATCTTCAAGCACTTGGACCTGCCCAGCAGCTACACATGAAGAACGCGCTTAAAATGGTGAAACCGAAATGTTAAGATGCAATGCACATCTGTATGTAGTATGTATGTATGTCGAGGGACACAGAGGACAGATCGAATTCACCGGCGTGGCGTCGGAAGTTCGAAACACGACTAAACAAAAAGTTATCAGGTAGGTTGTTAGGAAAATGAGTTGATTGAGTTGATTGAGTGCATGTATGTAGGTATGTATGTATGTGATGTGGCGGTGAGAGACAACAGATATGCGGACAGGTAAATAACAGCGGCAGATTAAATAAACGATGGGCCGACTCACGGCCCAACGATCACAACAACACAACAAAGCCGCCAGCAGCGCCACAAACAATAAGCGCGGCAGTACGGGAAACAGAAGAGCAGCTGAGAGCCGCACTTTCTTTTCACTCACGCAACAACTGGCAGAGGCAAGGGTGAATTTATTGATTCTTTCACATAGAACTTTTGTTTCGACTAACAAAACGCGTTGCCCTTGTTTTCTTTATTTGTTTTCTTTCTTTTTAAGCTTTTTTAGGCACACACGCGCAAAAATGCAAGAACAATGACGAAAGTGATCTAGCGACGTGTACGATCTGAGAGTGAGAGATCGCACTAACAGCACGAACTGTGCTGTTAAGGCGCCAGTTTAAGAGAGAAAATAAGAGAGAGCGAATTCTGATAGGTTGCAGCTCGTGCTCTGTTATCGATGTACACTGTTTGCATGTGAATGGTGTGTGTGTGGAGCTCAAGTTTAGAAGATAATGATCGGATCCCACAGCTATCGGAAGTTTCACTGAGATGTGATGGGCACTTATTGGAGGTTTCACTTACAATTGTTTCGCCACCATTAATTACTCAATTACATGGATCGTTATCTGCTGCGATCGCTGCTCGTGCTGTATTTTCGGGAAGCGCTCTATTGTATCGGCCTTTCAATTAGCATATATGCTAATGTTCTAATTGGAGCCGAGAGCAAGATCTTCTGATCGGATCCCCATGTCAACCTTTTTTTTATACCCTTGCAGGGTATTATAATTTCAGTCAGAAGTTTGCAACGCAGTGAAGGAATCAGCTCCGACCCTATAAAGTATATAGATTCTTGATCAGCATCAAAAGCCGAGTCGATCTAGCCATGTTTCTACGCAAACTAGTCCCTCAGTTTTGAAGCTATCTGAATGAAACTTTGCAGATAGTCTTCTATATACCCCCACTCGTACATATGTCGGAACGGGCAAGATCGGCCGACTACATCATATAGCTGCAATACAAACAATCCGCAAATTTGTAGAAAAAAAAAATTATAACTTTACTGTTTTTTAACATATATTGATCAACTCTCGGTTATAAGCTTTTTATATTGTTTTAGATTTTTAGATTTAATCGGACCACTATATCATAAAGCTGCCATAGGAGCGGTCGGGAAAATTTTAGAAAAAAAAAGTATAACTTTGTCAGTTTTCGACATAATTTCTTCTACTTTTAGATACTAGTATTTCATATTTTTTTCAGAATTTTGTTGTAAATTTCATAAGAATCAGACGACTATATCATATAGCTGCCATACAAACGATCGGTAAATGTGGAGAAAAAATATATTTTACTTTACATGTAAAAATGTAAAAAAATTTAACAAAAATGTAAAACTGTACAAATTGTGTGAATATGATGGTTCATATTATATTATATTGGGATAGATTAAAATTCATACAATTAGAATCCGCAAGGGTGTACCAACTTCGGCGTGCCGAAGTTAGCTTCCTTTTTTGTTTCTTTCAATTTTTGCTCTTCCGTTCCAATTCATTTCGCGAATTCACATTTTCGCTCTATGTTTCTACAAAATATCCTAAGATATATCTATCCATATACTTTGGTATATGAGTCATATAATAAAAATACAAAAATAAATAATTATACATTTTCGAGATCAAGGTTACTTTGGGTTTTTTTTTTTGACACTTTTGGTCTATTGGTCGGCCATTTTTAGACTTGTTCACAAACTACACATTTGTGTGGCATAATGTGGGAAATCATTAATAGTTCCCGCGGAAATTCTTGTCAAACTCTATATACTCTTCTATAATTCAGTTGCTTTGCTGAGTTGTTGGTTTTAAATTATGAAAACTAAAATGAAACAAAATTACATGCACTTTGGCCAAATAGTCTATTCATTTGTATACCCTATCATGGTAATGACTATCAACATAAGCACCACTTTGGCCAAAGAGTCTATTCATTTGTATACCCTATTATGGTAATGACTATCAACATAAGCACCAAAGTTGATATAGAGATAAAAATATCATTATTTAAGATTCCAAAATCTCCAGAAGGTAGCTTCCATTCGCGATTTTTATTTTATTTCCTCTACTTTTAATAATGTTGAACGTATTTTATATTTAACATTAATAATAAAAGGCGTTAAAAGCTTTACTAAAACGATTTATTAGCATTAAAAGCTGCAAAAAATATCAGTTCTTTTAAAATCACTTGATAATGATTACACATTGATTTGTATTTTTTTATTATTAATAATGACTCATATTGTATAAACCAATAATAATTATTATTTTTGAAATCGACAATAATGATTATTTTGGATTTTTTATTCTTTGACCAAACTAAAGTCTCCAATAATAATTTTTTGTCAAGTTTTTAGCACACAATTGATCTTTCAGATTGTTAAGCAAAAAAAAAATCTGAAATAATCTTTATTGTTGATTTTTTTTTTTTTTTTTTTTTTTTTTTGGTTAATAACTACGTCTCCGTACCAAAATTTTAAATTTCTAAAAACGTCTTTAAATTGCATGACTTTCTGAAAAAGTGAAATGAAAATGATAAGCGCCAGCTTATGCAACGCTCCGGTTATCGAAATCGTACAAATTTACCGATTTCGATTTTGAAAAAAGGGATCGGTGCTCCCGATTTCTATATTGTAAGTGAAAAAAACATCTACTTTTCGTCCAGACAAAGTTGCTCGTTTTACCAATCGCAAACATCTTACGAATAGAGAACGAGAGTACCCATCCCTTTCTTCAAATTCGAAATCGGTAAATTTTTACGATTTCGAGAACAGGAGCAGGCCTGATTATATTTATATAATAAAAGATGCAGACATGTTACATTTTTGTTGTTAGCTATTTATTAATAAATTTTTATCCTTTATCTGGGCCATACGATATCTTATTTTATGTATACTAAAAGTTAATAAGACTGTTTTAACTGAAATTCTTTTAATTTGATGACATTTCTGCTCGGCGCTCTTGTCAAATTTTAAGAGATCAGTATTCGTGTGTTCCCGAAAACATGATATGGACAATTCTCTGGTATCGAATGCGACATTTGTACGCATTCAAACTGAAAAAAAAACTTGTTCCAAGACTTTATTTTAAATTTACAAAATCTGAAACTTATAGCTCTTGGTAAGTACTATAGTTGGTGCTAAGATCGATTTTGGACAATTGTTCGTTTTCGAGAAATTTACCAAAATGTAAGGAACCGCGTTCAAGGACTGATTTTAGCAAGCCTTATGAAAAATTGTAGTGCAATTATTTTTAATGTATTATGCATATTGTTCTCTTAATTAAATACTTAGTTTGACCTTAAGTATTAAACGCGACACTTTCTATCATCATACTTTGCATGTTGTTTTTTGTTTTGTTTTGTTTTGTTTTTTTTTTTGTTTTTAATATATCCGTTTTATTTCGACTTTTTGTATTCTTCTAGTGATGTTAGGAAACCAAAGTTAAAGCAAAGGGCCTCTGTTTTAGGTGTTTTTATCAAACAAAACATGCTCTTTTTGATGATGTTTTCCATAAATTGATCAAAAATCGAATTCGCGAAAATGCACGCGAATATTTTGATTTTTTTTTTTTTAGAATACGATAAAGGCTTTTAAATTTGACCTATTAGAAAGTTTCCTAAAGTTACTATGTTGACAAAAGTAACTTTAGAGAACTTTTGATTTTTTGGTCGCCGTTGTTTTTTCCA
Organism: Drosophila punjabiensis; assembly: GCA_008042585.1. NCBI lineage: Eukaryota > Metazoa > Arthropoda > Insecta > Diptera > Drosophilidae > Drosophila > Drosophila punjabiensis. The sequence goes on from VNJR01007455.1 coordinate 27,973, forward strand.
GAGAATGACCCATATTGTGTTTAAACATACACTCCTTATTTTATTGAATGCATGATTTTGTCCTTGTATTAACACGATAATAACAATCTACCAAAATTTAAATAACTTTCCATCGCCTTTAGGGAAAGGATCATTTATTAAAGCACATCAACAAACATTTTTGGTTCAGCGTAACAAACTAGCGTCGAAAAAGTTATAATAATAGTTTTTGATATATCGTCATTATTAGCCAGAGACGCATTTATCACTAACGTGGTGGCCAGACGACCGCACCGACGTTTTTAGGGGAAGAAGTGGATGGTGCTGAGGGCGCTGTCAAAAACCGTAGACCAATGCTTTAGTTAATGGCAGCAGAAAAGTGCTGAGTGCCATAGATGGTGAGCAAGTGCTCGTTATTATTCTTGTGTTCTGTGCTTAAGAGGGCCAGAGCCTCCTTTTAGTTTTACAAAAACTAGCTTCCGCAGATGAGGATAATTTTAACGAGCTTTCCTGATGCACAAAAGGAATGGCTCACAAAGTTTGTATTAGCCCAAAAATAAGGGAAAAAGATTGAACACCAGAGGAAAAAGAGAATATTTTTTGAACAGGAGACACCACAGCTTAGACCCCAATAATGAGCAAATAGTCGTATTTAAGTGTCAAGCGACGTCTGACTATTAAAACAATAGCAATTTTGACACGTGCTCCAGCGGATATAAATATTATAGCTAAGTTTCACATATGGAAGTATCACTGATGAAGATTTGATGCTCGTCACGAGACTACGGCCAAGCAACTGGGAAACATACACTATCTAAAATTTTGTACAGCCTGGTCCTTGTGGCTTTTAAAATTAAATTACAGCGAGATAGAATAGAATCTATGGAAGGGAGCCAAAATTTTTTACATTTTTAAAAGGATATATATTTTAAAATGCAAAATTTTTATTAAATGATTACAATATTTTTAGTGCGTTTCTATTTTTATTTCCAAGGTAAGTTTATTATAATTTCCATGTTTTTGAAATAATAAACCTAAACCTACAGTCATTTGAATAACAAATAATATTTAGTACCTTCCTAATTTTCAAGGAAAATGGATATTTTCTCACATAATACAAGCTACTTTTTCAAGCGCTGTCTGTTTACAAAAAAAAAAAAAAAAGGAAAAACACAGATAGAATTGGAAACGCGCATTATGCATCCCTATACATTTTGCATAAGGGTCCAGCCAGATCCTACTGTAAACCAAGAGCTTTTAAATTGGAGGATAGGTGCATTTCTTTTCAGTTTGTGTACTTTTAAAGAATGTTGTTATTCATTAAACATTTCCCAATGTATTTAATTTCCAGGAGTTCTGTCAATTTGCAATAAGAGCTCCTGCAGTCAAACTCCTGTCAACGTGGAAAAGGGTGCTAATATTTTTTTTGTCATACATACATATTTACCAACTACATAGCTACGCAGGTTAAATGCATATCTTATTATTTCATGCTTATATCTAGAAAGTTCATACAGAGAGAAAATCGATAAATTCGGGTAGATGAAATTGGATATGGGTGGGGTTTGGCGCATGCAGTTGCCATAATGGAAACGAAAGAATCCTTAAGGCTCTAATACCTATTTAATGCATGCGTTGCGTTCCATGTACAAGTGCTTTTATGCTTAATGATATAACAAAACAAAAAACATATAAATATGTAAGCTTTTTTAGAGAAGACAAAAAAGGACACTGGGTGAGAGGCGAGACCATTATAACAGTTTGCAACGCCTGCATCGGATACCCACAAGGGAGCAAGTCCTCACACTCCAGACTCGAAGAGATAAAAATTGTAGACTGCTTCTCGTGAGGCAAGAAGGGTGGTCCTTGTCTCGTCTTGTCATGAGGTCGCATTCTCACCACGCATAGACGACAGCCAAAGCGAACAGACCAGGACCAGACTATGCATACTAATAGACACTCAGATCTACTATTTATTCAAAATGCACCACTGAAATACAGTATGGTAAATCATACAAATACAGACGAAGGTATACTAAATGGAACCTATCGTTGCTATGACAGCTAAATAATTTAGCCCGTTCCGACACATATTTTAAAAAATTTTTTGATTTAGCATAAAATAAAAAAAATAAAAGAATTCAAACAATGAAGGGAAATTTACTTGGCTCCTTTCGTTTTTATATGAAACTTTTACTAGTTTCCGTAGAAATGGACAGAATGGCCAGGATACGACATGTTAATAAACAAGAAAGAAATCTAACTTCAGCATGCCGAAGATTGTTTACCCTTGCAGATTGTAATTGGATTATTAAAAATGTATTCATATCTATAATAATAGAAATTTTATATATAAATGGAAAATCAACAAAGTGATATCGTTTTTTATATCCATAATTTATTAGTTGTAAAATTACAGTTTTGCGTTTTCCTCTACGACTTCCGATCGTTCTTATAGGAGCTATATGACATAGTCGTCCGATCCGTTAAATAGTAGTAAGAGTATATAGAAGACTATCCGCAAAGTTTCACTTAGATAAAAACTGAGAGACTAGTTTGCGTAGAAAACTAGATGGCTAGATCGACTCGGATGTTTATGCTGAGAGAGATGATTTCTTCACTGCGTTGCAAATTTTGTACTAAACTGCAAGGGTATGAAAATATATACATACAAAGATGCATACATTTTCAGTTTGAGGAATAGAATTTCAATACACTCTGCAAAAATATAGCAGGAGACTACCATACATTTCCAAAGGCTTTAATTAAAGGAAACCAATACGAAGCCAACCAAGCAATAAATTGTAAATCCAGGTCAAGGAATTGCAGGTAAGAAACGAGTTGAAAAATCAATTTTATTTCAGGGAGCCACATCCAAATCGAGACACCCTGGCATTCAGCTACCTATAGCATCTGAAATAAGTTCGCCACACTAAAAAGTTCGTTCCCACGTGTCAGTCATTCAATGCAACGAAAGCCGTTAAGTGCTTCCCAGCAACCCACTCAGAATCCACAAGTTCTCCAGCCAGGCGGAAAGCCGCAAAGAGTAAAATTCTCGAAAGAGGGCCTATTCAGGGAAGTACAGTGGTGTATCAAGATGGCAGACCGAAAGGAAATCATCGATTTGTACCCAAATGTTGACTTAAGGCCTCGCGCAGGGTTAAAGCCTTGTGCAGCTCAAGAAAAATCAATATTAAAGCTCATTCAGTTTTGTATAGCTTAGAAGAGGCGGTCTTCAAGTCATTTTTTGAGTGCGAACAATTATGGATTGTCCCATAGAAAAATAGGTAAGAATGTTTTTGTTATGTGCACTTTGAAGTTAATTAATTAAATACTATAGTTTCCAATGTAAACGGCCGTCAAGTTAGTGACGATTTGCAACAAAAGTGTGCGTAAGACCCATATATTCACACATCATTTAAAATCAGCGTAAACCAAATAAAAAACAAAATAATTAGGAAACGATTATGCATACTTGGTCTTTTGAAAAATCTATTGGTTCAGAAGAAGTAGGCGTGTAAATATCTAAAAAATGGAAATTTTCAATCCAACACTCCATTTAAAATGTCAAATAAAAACTAGTCTTTGCGAGGGATCGAAAAGTGTCGATTTCACCTTCAACTCCAAAAACTTCTGTTATAATGCAGCATGATGATTAATACAAATAGCTTATACAAGCAAAAACGAATCATAAATAATTTGTTAATACCTTTCGTAACCGGCACTAAAGGAAAAAAGGAGAAAAGCACTGTTAATGCAATGAGTTCGTTTATCGCATCTTTATTGTCTAATAACTCATTAGAACTGTAGGATAACGTAGGGTATTTAAACTTAAAATGATAATATTTTAGACGTGATTTTGACGTGTTCTTATAAGATCTAATGGATGAATTTAAATCCGTAACCCTACAATTTCATATATGAAATTATGCAGAGACTCCTTCAAACGACTTTCGTCACATCAAACCCCGAAAAGCAGGCTTTGCGCCTCTCACCTGGTCGTCTGAGTCCTCTACATCTGTATCATTATGTCTGTCCTCAGCACCACCTGAATTGCCATCTTCAACCACATGTCTTTTCTGTTGTAGATTTTCGCTAGCTAGTTGCGATCTCAGCTGACCGTCGCCTTTGACCATAGCATTATGACAGCGATTTCGGAGCCCACTCGAAGTAACTGGTTCCTCGACCTGGTCAAGCGGAAGTGTTGAGCTGGTGCCTCCCAACGTAGCCCTGCGCTTTCTTTGAAAAAACTGTGAGTTTTGGGACATTTTAATTAATTTTGACTGAAGTAAGACTCAATGAAGTAATGACCGCTGTAAACCAATATATATTAATCATCAGCGCATATAGACTTCTAGCAGTGTATTGCCAACTTCTGATAAACAAGTAAATTGCGTTTTTTACTCTTTCCGTACTTTTCTTATTAGCTTCTATTATTGTAAACTCATAACTACTATTTTTGGTTCCTAACATTCCGGCAAACAGTGGGATCCTTTTGATTTTTTAATTCGAAATTAGCTCCACTGTGAAGAGTGTATCCGATTTAAGCTCTGTAGAACAACTTTTTAGCTGCCGGCGGGAAATAGAGACGCCAGTTATAGCTTTGCCAAATAACTTTTCCAGTATAGATTTATAAACCGACATAAGGTTGCCATCCCCGAACCAAGCTGTCTAATGCGTTTCAATCACGAACTTAAGGCGTGGTGACAAGTAACCGTTATCTGTGTGAATGGATGTTTTCAGAGCCCCAAATAAAAATAAAATCGCACAGGAACTAATTTTCGAGAGCTTGAATTCAGCTGCTCTGTCCATAGTCGACTCCTGAAAACTAAACCAAAAGCCAAAATGTTTTCAAATATTGTGTATGCCTGTGCCTGTTCACTAGGTAAATCTTTTCCTGCACAGTGTACTTTCCTCCCCACAGGACTAACCGAACTCGTATCTTTTTCCCAGACTGCATGTGGTTGGCCGACATTAGCACGGCTTATACCTTCATTTCCCTGACTTCGACCACTTCCTCCATCCAAATCCAGTGCATACCAAAAATCCGGAAGCTTCGGACTTTAAGTGGAATTTTCCCCGAGGTCAGGGGGGTCGGAGCCACAGGAAGGTGATGTGTCTGGCAAATCCGAACCACAATTAGTTTCATAAACTGGGCTCTGCTCCGTTCCGTCCGTCGTGCCCCATCCGTTGTCCGTTTTTCGAGCTGCGAGTCGGGAAGGCAAAATATTACATTTGAGAAGACAACGCTTTACATTTAGAGTAACCAATAAAATGCCGGTTTTTATGCTCAAGACTTACTACTGGTGCTTTAAGGTGGGGCTCCAGTTCAGAGAGCTGCATACTTTTGGGCCAAAACGAATTCTTGCTGACAAGGTGGGTTTCCGCCCTCAGGCAATTCCCTCGGAGAGTGTCACCAGAAAATTGTGCACGAGGATCATTTAGGTCTCATAGCCCAGGTGGTGTCTGAGCCTTCCGTGTGCTTGTCAGATGGTGATAAGAGTCCAACACAGCTGGGGAGTGGTCGATGTGTCCCTGGCACATGGGATGAGACTCATGCTTTTGTTACAAGCGGATCCAGATGGCCACATACCAACAACATGGGACTGGAGGGAACGGAGGGATGCCAGACAGCTTTGCCAAGCGAAAAAATGATGAACGATGTTTGCAGAGGTATGTTACTCATACCTTCGCCTCTGAAGGCTTTAGCGACAACCATTTTAATGCTTTTTTTCTTTTCCCAAACGTTAACCAACCTGATACTCATGCTTTACATGACGAAGTAAGGCCGTAAGACAAAAAATGCAATCATTGTCATCTCCTTTGACAGCCACTGTGCTTTCTGGACAATTCATACAGTATTCTCTACTTCATCCTTTAGATACTTTTTAAACAGCGCGAATCAGCCAATCATTTATGCAAATTAAAACAAAACTAAATAAGACAAATTAAAAACTTTCAACAAAACAACTTAAAAGTATTCTCCAGCCATCGTTTAAACTCTTTCGTCGTTTAAAATCACCCAAAACTTATCAGCGGAAGTGCAGAATTCATTCCCTGTGCGTGTTTTGTCATCCGCAGTTGACTGAACTGGGGTTTTATAGGCTGAGGATGAGACTGAATTAATTTAGGTAGAGGGACAACCACAGTACGTTTCAATTGAGGGCATACCTTGCAGCCCGTCATCTTCGAGTGCATGTTGCTCTTATATTAAAGATAACAAGAAAGGAAGCTAACTTCGGCACTCCGAAGTTTGTATACCCTTGCTAATTATATCCATATTTAACATAATATGAAATACTATCACATTCAGATTATTTTTACAAATTTACTTTTTTTTTTATTTTTTACATGCTAAGTAAAATGTAATTTTCCTCCACATTTACAGTCGTACGATTTTTATGAAATTAAATCCAAATCCACGGACTCGGAAGAGCGTCCAAATTGTAGCCGATTGGCGTAATTCGTATCGTATCATCTATGTAGATTCTATATGAACGATCGGTAAATGTAGAGTTAAGTGTAAAACTGTACATGTAAAAAATGTAAAACTGTAAAAATAATATGCATATGAAAGTATTTCATATTATATTATATACAGATAAGTTATGATTGATACAATGGCAGTCGCAAGGGTATACAAACTTCGGCGAGCAGAAGTTAGCTTTCTTTCTTGCTATTATTAATCTTTGGTTTTTACTTAGTTATTATTGGGATTGAAAAAAACAACACTAAAAACATTATGATTATTTTCTGAACTATATTTTTTTTCTTTCTTTCTTTTTAAAAGAATAAGTATGGAAGGAATTATCGAAAAATTTGTATAAAATATATAACTTTGCTGTTTTTCACATATCCTAATCGACTCTGAGATATAGACATTTTCTTTTATTTCAGATTTTGGGCAAATTCACTGGGAGCGATTTTTTGATCGAAGAAATAAAATAGCAAAAATATCGGGGAAAAGTAAGTTCGGAATTAGTTGATGAACTTGTGGTCTCACATTGGTGAAAAAGAAAGACTATTACCTTTGTGAAGGTTTTAAAAGGTAAACATGTATCTACATAGGAACGTTTCGGGAAAATTGCTAACTACAAGGGTATGGCAGCTTCGTTTTTCCGATTTAAGGTTCCTTCACTTCTTGTTCACTTGATGTGTGCGTCACAATTGAGTTCCTGCGAAGGGAAGAGAGTGAACAGCCTGTCATTGCTCAACATAATATTGTGAAATGTCAGTTAAAGCGACAGCTGTCACCTGTCTAAGACACGAGCTCTAACAGGGACACATTCCCACCACAATGATTACTAGGGCGTTTATATATTTGTATAGACTTAAAAGGCCAGAATTTTGTACACCTTAGCTATGTGAAACCGACAAATAATAGAAACAACGTAAGCTTTTTATTGCAATGTTGCAACGTTTATCAAGTCACTTTAATTTATATTTTATGTTTAAAATTTTAAAGATCAATTCACAACTTTAAAATCTCCTGGCTATAAAAATTATACCCCACAAGAGCATTCACATTCAATGCATCCATTTCATGAGATTTTCTGATAGAATTATTGTTGTTCTCTCATCTATTAAAATATTAATGTACAGACTGCCTACTTATAATTATTGCCAAGTTTTAAGATTAAATTTTACCCACTACAGCAGTTTAGTGCAATCCTAAAATCACAATTTAATTAAATTAAAATCTTACAAATATACCATTTATGTTTAAAGCCTTAATTTGTTAATACCTTTCGTAACCGGCACTAAAGGAAAAAAGGAGAAAAGCACTGTTAATGCAATGAGTTCGTTTATCGCATCTTTATTGTCTAATAACTCATTAGAACTGTAGGATAACGTAGGGTATTTAAACTTAAAATGATAATATTTTAGACGTGATTTTGACGTGTTCTTATAAGATCTAATGGATGAATTTAAATCCGTAACCCTACAATTTCATATATGAAATTATGCAGAGACTCCTTCAAACGACTTTCGTCACATCAAACCCCGAAAAGCAGGCTTTGCGCCTCTCACCTGGTCGTCTGAGTCCTCT
>VNJR01007458.1:0-21610 GCA_008042585.1 Drosophila punjabiensis
CAGTGCTATGAGGTCAACAAAGTTGTCACCGCCTGCTGTCCATTCTGAGCAGACTCAATAAATGCATTGCAACATTGAAAACAATTGAAGGGAAATCATAAATTTGTGGCCGCAGGACTCACAGGAGACAGGGCACAGGACAGAGGATACAATCCCATCGATTGGCGCCAAGTTCCGGCATTGTCCGCAATGAGACCATTAAATACCGTCGCTCTCGTGGTCTCTGGTCATATGGCGTCCATCTGTTGGTCAGTTTGGGGCCTTGGGAGTGGGGGATTCGGGGGATTGGGGGGTCGTAATCGAAAGCGGAAGCTGCCAAGAGCATTGACTGCTGATGCGTTGGGTCCTCTGTTCGGTCAGCGTTTTTTCTTCTACCTTTTTTTGCGGTGCTTCAGTTAACTAACCGAGATTTTCCGGGTTCATTATACCAAGTTTTTTGTTGTGTTCTGCTTTTCCCAAATATTGTGGGACTTCGATTTGGGTACAGGTAAAGGATTAATATTGTATTTTGATATGGAAAAAGAGATTTATAAGGAGCTTGCTTTTTATATTTAGGGTTAAAGTCTAAAGGCAATTTTTTGAAATAATTTTATTAAGGGAATATATATTTTTTTATTCAGGAAATGTGATGGCTATTAATACAAATATTTATCATAATATCCTAAATTCTATAGACATTTTTAATAAAGGACATTTTTAAGGTTAGAAAGACCTAGAAAAAGCAGTTATTTAAATATATAAATATATATATATTTTTTAACTTTTAATAAAATCCCCAAAGTAAGGTAAGAAGATCTGTAAACCTTTAATATTTCTAGCGAATAAAATAGTTTGGTTCACTTAAATGATACGTAATATAAAATATAATTCTACTAAAATTTTCCTATTAAATAAAAGGGTATTTCCCTGTTCGACTATTGATCAAAAAAAACTTCAACAAAAGTCCCCCGGGGGCTTTGTGCTCTTTATGCGTGTCTGCAATCAGCGACAACGAATGTTTCCATGTACGGAACGCGTGCCAAAACAAAAGGAAAAAAAAGGGAAGAAACGCAGCAACAAAAACCGGAAAAGCGCTGCCAACAAAAAAAAGATCAACAACAACAAAAACAACAAGAACCACAGCTGCATCTGGGGGGAAAATCAACATGCAACAGCGAAAAATGGCAGCAACAAATGTCAGTTATTTTCATTTTTCTCCTGCCTTCGCCACCATCTCTTTACTTTTATTTTTGCATGCTGTTTGTGTGCAGGAATTTGGTGTTTTTTTTTGTTTCTGCAGAAATCACACATTGATTCATAATGTGGATATTGTAAGGGAAATTTCAGAAGAATATATAGAGTTTTATTTACGAAAGCAATAATTTATTCGGGGAAAGGGTGTTATGGCTAAATAAAGGCTTTTATTCAAGGAAGGACTCTCTAAATACCATAAAGGTAGGAGCAATAAACAAAAAGGATAAAGTCACACTTTTATTCAAGGGTGTCATAACTAGTTTTGGGAAAAATTAATAGGTTTTAATTAGGGTTTAATTAAAGATTAAAGTTTAAGTTAAGCTAGTGTTGAAATTTCTTTAAGACCAAAGAAATTGCAAAACTTCCTTAAAACCAGGGATATTGATGCCTGCAATATTTATAAATATATATAGTGATAATATTTTTTCTAGTTACAAAATTATATATATATATCAATGTTTTTTCTTAAATAACCTACTACTTAAATCTTTATTTAATTTTCACTATTTAAACTGTGAAACACAGGCCACTGTGCTGCCTCTCTCAATTGTTTCGCTGGTAAACAATGTGATTTTCAGCGTGAAATTTCATTCAATCGGCACGGGTACAGGCCATGGCTATAACCCCATCTCTACCCCTTCCCCCCTCTGTTACCAACTCATGCAATGGCCATTGGTGGGCAATTTGTGTGTGCGAAGCGGCGCGTGTGTGCAATCGAAAAAAATATGTCGAGAGGTTTTCCCTGTTAAAAAATAAGGAAAAAAGTAGACAATTTTTGTTGCATTTTTTAATATCTCCATTTTGCATTTTTTAGCGAGCGAATTGTTTTGTATGTTGTCTGAGAGGATTTTCGGTCCTTTTCTGGGCAAAAATTGCTTTTAATTGATCAAATTGTTTAAATATAAGGCATTCATACGTGCATGCATACATTTGTTTGTTAGTGTTTTTCGCCTGATGGGTTTTATGTATTTATTTTAAATTTCAATTTGGCTTGCATAACATTTGTTTATTTGTTTTTAAATGTTCCATTAAAAGTGTGGAAAAAGTGATTTTTTATGCCTGCACATGTAGTTGAAGTTTTTATTGACATCATAATAGCAATTAACTAAATGTGATTTTGAATTTAAATTGTTTCCATGTCCTTTGTGACATTTATATATTTGTAATTGTATAATGTGTTTACTAACAGAAAAACCTTTTAACTATTTTAATTGGCATTTTAAGTTTTTGCCAAGACATTAACTTTTTTAATTACAAACAATATTATGGCATTTAATTTTATATAATAGAAACAAATAATAAATATGCTTTATTTTTTACAATGTGTTTTTGACTTTTGCTTTATTATTGGATTTATTGAACCGTTTGCTTTTTTTAAATTTTATTATCAATGCCATCTGCATGAGGCCTGAAATTTCTTAATAAAAATGCAAATAAAATAATATACTGTACATATTGAAAAATAAATAAATAATTACTTATGCACATACAAGTGTTTTTTTTTTTTGTGGGGTGTATGAGAGTTCAGTAAAGGCCAAAAACCAATGTCTGAAATATTCGGTAACGATTCATTTAAAAATAACAGCATGGATTATAATAAAACACGCTTTTAATTGCTGCTCGTTGGAAAAATAAATAATAAAAAAATGTATAGAATAAATGCTGACTAAAGAGGACTATTTGAATACCCTTATTTAAAAAATATATTAAATTTATAATTTTATATCAATTATATTTAAATGAAAAGGTATCTATAAGGTTTTTATTCATTAAAATTATGTATTGTTGATTTGTTTTAATTTAAAACATTTTAAATATATATTATAGAAAAATATTTTGAATATTTTCTACGATTTTCATGGTTTAAACAATTTTATTCAAATTTTTCTTAACATTATTTACATTTTATATCTTTTATTCAAGCAACTCTTTCGCTACTTATCAATTGCCATCACTTTCGCGGCTCTTTATTTAAACTCTGTTGCCATTTAATTAAAGAGCCCCGCCGATTCAAATGAAATATATATAAATAAATGAACAAACAGGCAGACAGACTCTGAGCACTGCCGAAAAAATATTCGCGAGCATAAATGCCAGCAATTTTCCGGTTGCCCTTGCTTTTCCGAACTTAGCACAGACTCTGATGCAGCTGGGAAAATGTTGGCTTAAAAGCACTGCTATTGGCCCTCATTTTTCGCCTCCGCCAATCTGTCTGAGTGCCTCACTCACATACAAAGATATATATGTTACATATATATATCTGCTCCTATGCCATATAGTCCTATATAGGTAATGCATGTAAACGATATTGCTTCACTCAACTGTCAGAGGGCATTAAATAATATTTTACGACTGGGTGAGAGGCGATGGGGAGTCATCATCATCATCATCGTCGTCATCGTCATCATCAGAGGCTGTGACATTTCTGACTGCAGGCTGCCAGGGAATCCCGAAAAAGCCGCACCATGGCAACTCCACAGAGCTGAAAGACAGACAGACAGACAGTAGGAGGGACATATATGTCATGTGCAGAATTATGTAACACAAGCAGGGGGGCAGGGGACAGGGGGCAGGGCATATAATTTTTTAAGCAAACTAAAATTCTGGCAGCCTTTCCATCCGCCTTCACATTCAGCATGGAAAATGTGCATAAATGCTTGCATACTTAGTGGGGCTTGGCAGGCGGTTCAGGCTCTTCAAAGGATTCGCTGGCAGCCTAGACCTAGTTTTGGGTTTTTTAATTTTGTTACGAAAAAGCGCGGCTTGAAGTGAAGTAATAAACGTTAATTTGTTGGCCTTTGAATTTTCTTGGCTTTGGTGGGTTTATGTATTAAAATTAATTGTAGTTTTTAAAAGGTTTTTTGGTATTGGTTTTTAAATTGTTCAATTTCTTGGGGAAATATATATAAAAATTGTTATAAATTGTCCAATGCTAATAGTATATTTTACACAATTTGTGCTTGGTAATGATTACTTTTGGATTACAAGATAATTATGATAAATATTAAGAGTTAATGGAAGAACAAATATTTCCTTTTATTTCATTCTATATTAAAACATTAATTTACCTTTTTTATTTTATAATAAATTCCTTTTCATTAACTTTTGTACTTTATGGACTTTAAAATTATTTTACAATAATTAAAATCATACTTTCTCCTATAAAATATATATATTTCAAGACCTTTTAGTACCTTTATTTAAAGACCACTTCCATTTTCCACTCAATTTTCATAAATTCTCCAAACCCTTGACAGCAAGGAGACATCCTTCGAGGTCGCTATTCCCATCAGCAATTTGATAGTTGACTAAATTTTGTGAGCAATGCTTTGCCAATGGAAAGTACTTAGATATGAAATTTGAGAAGTTTTGCCCTCCCCTTCTGTCTCCTTACCATTTCCCTCTTTTCCCCCTGAGGGAATTTCACCTGCTGACGACACGAACGTGTCCAAAATGCGGGCCTCAATAATTTGAGGTGAGTTTATTATGCAGATAAACAAAATGGGGTGCCTACCCCTCGATTTTTGCTGACTTAGCATTAAGTTTGGCCAAGTCTCAAGCACACATACACACACATGGCTGACTCTTTTGGCAAAAGCCTTTGGGCCATGGTCAACAATTGCCGGCAATCATCTAGGCAGTTACCTTATTACAACAACAAAGGGAGAAGGCACGAGGGGAACAAGGTAGGGGTAAGGCTAAAACTTGGCCATAACGGGAGTTATCTGACTGTAAATACATAATCTGCTGGCTGGCTGGCTCGGAGGCCTGACTGTGAGGCTGACTAAGAGGCTGGCTGACTGGGCCCAAAGTGAACCCGTCGACGTTGCAGCTTTCTGGTTCCCAAAAGATTTTAGCCGGCTCTTGTGCACCTTGAATACGGATTTGCTTTTATTGCCACAGCTTTACGTTGCCCACTTCTTAAAGCACTGAGAGAAATGAGAAAATATTAAATTAAATAAAAGAAAATAAGTTTTTAAGGCTATTGATAAGTTCTTCTGTCGACTTCTGTTTGAAAAAGTTGGCTTAACACTTTATAAGTGTTTTTTTTTTTTATATGTCCTATAATTATATATATATTTTTAATAATAATATTAAAGATTTTTTGAAAATATGAACAGAAATTGTCAATGGTGAAGGAATGGTTAGTTTACTCCCGAAACAGCTGTGTAACCAATCTGCTACTGTTCTTTGCCTAGATAAATAATAATTTTAATATTTCCCAACTCGTTTCTAACATTCTTTAAAAAAATGGTTGTTTATGTAAATATTTTACTTACTATACAAATTATTTAAAAACTATAAAAATTTATTTTTAATAATATTTTTTCTTACTTTAATCTTTCCCATCTACTTTGTCGGCATGTCTTCCTTTCTTATGTTGAGTATTCATTATTTTACATAATCAATTCGAACCCTTAAACTGAAAATATTTTAATTTTTATCACAAAATATTTTATTTATTTGTTAATAAATACAAAATAATATTTTTTATAACATTAGTTTCGATTTTTATAAAAAAAAACCGTTTAACCTCTCCCTATTTTCTCCCTCTGCAAGTCTTCTTTTCTTTCCTACTTTTCGTTGTTGTTGCTGTTGTTGTTGTTATTATTATTGTGGGTTCCGCATTTAGGGTTAAGCAGGTGCTTTATAAACCAAGCATCCAGGTGGGCCGGCCTCTAACGGTAAATAAGGACAAATACCACGTAATGGGCAACCTGTGCGTGGCTGAAGCCCCATCGAGCAAAAACTAGAGGCGAATCCCTTTACTCCTCCCTTTTCCACAGAGGGACGAATGGGGACCTCTGGAAAAAAGGGATTCTGGGGAGGCTGTAAAATTTTCACCTTTTAATGTGTCCCCAAAGCGCAATCAAAAGATCCTTGTCAGTCACTTTTGTTTAGTTTCCTCCGAAAGGTGAAGACGTGAACTTGTCGCGCTGATATTGTTGCCATCTTAGTCATAATTACTTAAGCCAAGTCTGGCGACATCTTTAGTGGCTCGTGAAATATTTATTAAGTGTCCGTTTTTGGTGTGGCGCGAACTTGTGAAATACTTTTCCCATAATTTTGAGGATAATGCCTTGGCTTAGATTTCTGGTTTCTGCCCAAGAAGTTCCTATGGGTTATTAAAGTCCAAAGTTTTTGATAGTTTTCGACTTGTGAAAAAGCGGATTTTAAGTGGGCATTATCCTAGCTGTGTATGTGTTGAACTTTATTAAATGACGCTTTAAAGTTTTTAATTGCAGAAATGTAATTAGAGTTTATAAAATGATTATATTTTAAGTGGAGATTTAAGCTTTTAATGCAATAAATAAGTTAGACTTGTGAAGCTTAATCTGGCGGGATTTTATTTAAAATGATTTTGTTGTTGTAAGAATATTGTTTTTGTCTTCTATAAGCTGGATTTATCTTATAATAAAAATTGAAATAAAGTTAATAATTGAATTGAAGACACGTATTATTTATTTACTTTGAAAAAAAAATTAAAAAAGTGAGATATCCGATGATTTCTAAGATTTCAGTCAATAATATCAGAGTATCATAACAGATGCAACAAAACCCTTAATTTAATTTATTTTTTAAAGAAATATTTATTTCTAATCTTTAAATAAAATAACAAGAAATACCAACCATTCTGTCATACCTTAAAATCTCCTTAATTTATTTTTAAGCCTATAAAACATATAAAGAAAGAAAGCAAATTCATAAATAAAAAATGTTCAACATATTTCCTTTCTCATACCCCCTAAAAAATACCCCTATATGGCCATAAAACCAACCTATACCCTCTCGCAACAAATCAAATATCAACTATAACTCACCACAAAGCAAATACAAAATGCCTTATATAATCTACAATAGCAACAACAGCTCTTAGGCCACCAAAATCACATAATTCATAGACACACACAACATACATCGTAGTGTATAGCACACACAGCCTCTCCATAGGTCGGGCCACGTGAAAGACAAACAGAAAACAAATGGAGAAACTAGCGGCAAAGCCCGGCCGACATATTGAAATTCATAACTACATACAGAAACCAATTACAATATCAATTTAAAAGGGATTAAAATGGCCCCGTCCCGGTCCTGGTCCCGGCCTTGGGGCTTAAGCGGAGCGCAGCCACTTTCCAAGCTTTGGGCCATGGTCAAAATGCGGCGGGATACTTTGCGGCGTATTTAAGATTTGTTCCCTTGTATAAAATTTGTGAAATTGCAAATTGTATTTGCTGGAGCAGCCCAGGAAAGGAAGCGAGCGAAAACTTTTAAATGAAATTCTGAGCTGGCAGATTTTCATAATAAATAACGAAGGCATTACACGAGCATAATCAAGCATAATGCCATTGTGTAACATCAAATACGAGTGAGTATATATTGTATTGACTCAACCAAAATCGGGGAGGAGAAGCCTTCAACAAGTGGCAATCTTTCTCTCTCACTCTCTGCGATTTGGTGTGGATTTTTGCATAATTTATCTTGTTTGCTTGTTAAACCCTAGAAAATTCGTACACAAAAGACCGCAATTTATTCGTTAGTATTACCAGTATTGGGGGCCAGCGGGCCGAGAACTAATTTGGCTAAGTAAAGATGCAGATAGAAAATGCAATCTTTTGGGCAAATAAAGCAAAAAACTGGTTAACTGCAGTCTGCATTAAATTGAAACGCTCGACCAAGCAATTTCATTTTGGAAAGTGCCAAAAAACACAGGGTACGTATATATCACTCATCCGTCTCTGAATCACTTCCTTGTTCCTCCTCCATGCTATCATCGATTCAACCATCCATCATGTCCATCAATTGCTGGGTCTTAGGCCCCGAGACAGATAAATCAGTTAAGCATCGTCATGTCAAGTTAACAGGCGATTACAAGGGATTTACCTGACCAGGATATACGTACGTGGCTAAAAGGCTTTTCCAAGAAGGTCAAGACGGTTTAAGGGGAGCCTTAAGGGGGATATTTTACTAACTTGAATATTTGCAAGATTTTTAATGCAATTAACAACTGTACTTAGTGTTTAATTACTTTCTCAGACATCACTTTTGTAGCTTAAATATCTTTAAAAGCCTCAAGCTTAAAGGGAACCCAATTAACTTCAGCCGATTTCGATAGCCAGAGCCCTTGACCAATGCATCAAATTAACTGGCGATTACAAAGGGCTTTCGACACGGACACGCCGGGATATATATGTATTTATATATACGGCCCATACGATAACCAATCGAGTGTAGGCGACGCAACAAGCAAATGACAATTGAAAGGATAACAAGGCGGACAGACAGACAGCACAGACAACACACAGGCCTTTCCACAAGCCCGCTTGTTGATAAAAGAAATTAAACACACAAAAAAAAGAAAAACAAAAAAAAAACAAAGAAATAAAAGAAAGTTAAGCCCGCAAGACAATTGGCAACGGGTGGGAAATGTTGGGGGGAAAATGGTTAAAAAGGGGCTTTCCTTTCTGGTTTGGGGATCTGCGGCATTTGTCTCGACTGTCGACTCTGTCTCGTTGACATGACGTTGTGCGAATTGTGTGCCAGGATTGTCTGCTCCTTGTTCTGTATTCAGTATTCTGTAATTTTCGGTTTGCTTTTGCCATTGCCTTTGCCCGTCTGTCGTCTGCCTACCACCAAGTGAGCAACACGCGCCAATGATTATGTTGCCGCTGACAATGACAACAACAGCAGCAGCAGCAGCAACAGTGGAAGCAGCAGCAGCAAAAGCAGGAGAAGCAGCAGCAGCAACAGCAGGAGGAACAGCAATAGCAGCGGTAGAAACAGCAACATCATAATCAACAAAGTAATAATCAAAGCAACAAGAGCCTTAAGACCAGCAGCACACAGAGCCAAAAAATAAATGAGTTATTGCTACTGATTACTTAAATACAAATTTAACTAAATTTACAAATAATTCCAGAAAAATCTCCAATCAAATAAAAGGATTTATGTAAATGTTTTCTTTATAAGTTTCACAAAAAGATTTCAAATATATTATGAGATCATAAAACTCGATTTTTGGGATCTTTTTAAAACACTTTTTATGAACCGATTAGAAAATGGCTTTACGATTATTGCCTAAGTGATTTAAAATACCGATTATATTATAAAATAAATTTTAGTTTTCACTCAACTTCAAATTTTTTAAACAATTAAATAAATCGTTCACAATCGATTCCTTTACATTTATTTATATTTATTTTTTTAACTTTTTATCTAATGACTAATAAATTTGTGATTATTTGTTTACGTTTGCCAAGAAAATTAGTCGTCAATGTCTTCTTATAACAAATTTCTATATATTCAATAGCTTTCATAATGTTTTTGCAGTGCATCATTAGCAACATCAACCAGCAACATTAGCAACACAAGAAGCAACAGCAACCAGCAACAGTCAAGACTCCGAAAAGAGTCTGCAACTCAAGACAGCAACACTTTCCTGGCAACATTCGGACTACAGTTGGCGGCAAATGTTCTGTTGCACAAAGCTTTTCATTGACTAAATGTGACGCAGGCGCAACATGAACTCCGATTTAAAACCAATCCTCCGCCTTCAGTTTCAGTTCGTTCTTGTCACTCGTGCGTGTAGGTCACACGCGGCGGATGAGTGATATTTGTGGGTACTTCCCAGAGTCAAAGTCGAAGTCGAAGTCGTTTTATTGGATTTTGGCGCAAGTAAGCACACAAAAAGCCGGCTAAAGTGTCGCTCCTCGTGTGTGTTTGTGTGTTGACGGAAATACTTTGAGCAATCGAAAGCAAAAAAGCAAAAAAAAAAAAAAAATAGAATAGATAGGGAAAGGTGGAAAAAACCCAGAAGAGAAAGTCTTGGAAAATTAACTTGACCCATTCGTTATATTGCGAGTATTGTTCTTAGTGGTTATATATTTTGTTTGGTTTCTGCCCAGGCCCCCTGCCAGCGCGAAAAAGTAGGTTAATTGACGTGTGTTGTGGGCGTGTATCTACGGGGGAAATAATAAAAATATATACGTACGGAAAACAAATAAGAGAGCTGAACCCGGTGAAGTGGTCAATTGCCCCAGCCAGAGGCCCCTGAACTCATCTGCCGTACATTCTAAGGGTGTGAGCCTTGGCCCGAGCTTATTAAAGGTATGTAAAGGAGACTGCTCTTATCGCGAAAAATGTAAATTATATTAAGAAGACTTGGAAAGAACAAAAAAGTAATTAATGCAGGCATAAGATGTTGCGACTTAATAAAGGGAACAAAATTTTAAGAAAAGAGTGAACAAGGTTGTTCTGGAATGGGTTAAGCTTTAAGGGAAAATCAACTTAAAAATAAACCTTAAAATAAGATGAAAATGTATTTGAAAAACGCTAAAAAAGGATGTTAAAGAATCTGCATATTTTTGTAACCAATTATTTAAGTATTGTCTAAGCTAGAAACTATCTAATTTAATTAAAAAGTTAAAGTATCAAAGTGAGTTGCAATCATGTTTTATTAAATAAAGGAAAGGGCTCTTCCAATCACTCGTTTTAATTACTCCAATCATCAAAAATATAATTGCTTTCCACCACTTTGTTAATGGCCTTTTAAATAACTCGTTTTGATATTTTTTTCGGTGGCATTGCATTGCATTGCCATAAATTTCCATAATTTATCAATAATAGTAGCACAATGCATTTGCAAAATATCTATTGTTTTTAGCTGAATGAGTCTATGCAGCGATAATTTATTTTCCTCTTGGCCAATTTTAATTAGTTTCTGATATGAAAAGGCCATGGAAAATGTGGAATCAATGAACTGTCAGTTATGGGCAAAGATTAAAAATGTTTTATGGCTATAAAAAAATAGTGTTAAATTTATCTAGGGAGATGGAAAAATATTTAACACTTAATTTATTTTGGCAAAAGAGAAGTTTTGTTATTGTACTGAACATCAATCCATTATAAAATGTCGTTTAAATATAATAATTAAATCGTTTATTTTATTATTTGTCAGACAATTAATGTCAGTGTTTTAATATATTTTTTATAAGCCATTATTATGTTATTTAATAGATTAAAGTTAACTGATATGATTTTTACTAAAATGTATATGAAAAATCTTCCAATTACATCATTTTATATATTTTATACCCAAAATCATTTTTAAATACTCATCCCTTTCACCAAAATGTATCATTAAATTACACTCAGTTAACAAATATTAGTGCAAAATCCCTTAATTAACATTTGATTTTAATTGCAAAATGCCTGACAAACTATCTCGTAATTAGCCACATAATCCAGATGAATTTTTCGTCTATTGTCGCATTGACACTGCAGCAGCAAACATGAAAAAATAATATGTAGTATAATGCCAAAGGGAATTTTATTGCATAACCAGAAACAAAACATATGCAAAATAAACTTCAAACAAATGTCCCCAAACACACAGAGCCCACAAAAAAAAATGGAGGGGAAATAAAACAACAAAACAACAAAAATTAAAATAAACAAAGTGAGCAAAGGGTTCTGGGGAGTGGTTGCGTTCCGGTGCCTTAAAGGCAACTCTGTTGCACAAATTTATTAATTCTTTTTTTTCAACTCAAAGTTGTGGTTATGTGTGTGTGTGTGTGTTGGTGGGGGGTGTGTCAAAATTTAAAAGCATTCCTTTGGACGGGCAATGTCCTGGCAGCTGCGGGTCTGTGTGCGTGTGCCTTCGTCTTTGTTTTATTATTTTGCGGAAGCTGCGAACCAACATTTATAAAAAGGTTTTCCTTGCTCGCCAGGCTACGTGAGCCATGCACACACACACCCAGCAAGCACACACACACACACACCCGGCACATTGCTCTGCATTAACGTTATTTTATGACGGAAGTACATTTAAGCAGATTTTTTTTCCACAGGACTCGCTCGCAAAAAAAAGGGCTGCTGCCAAATAACAAAAAAAAAAAAGAAAAATAAAAGAGCAACCGAGGAAATTTAAATATTTTCTTTTACGCTTTTGCTTTTCATTTGCCCGTCTCGCTAAAATTTATGACCAACGAAATTGGAATATACCCCGAAACAACAGCAACAATAATAAAGACACAGCACAAAGTTTACTTCGATTGCCATAAAAAAATAAATAAAAAAAGATCATAGGGACTTTTGTTTTCACAAAAAAGAAAGAGCTAGATTAGGGATGGTAAGGGAATGCAATTGATTGATATTTTTATCGATATATTCTTTTTAAGTTAGGATCTGGACTCTATAAAACGTTTTTATACAGAAAATATTGCTATAAACTTAATTAATTAGTAATAAAAATATGTCCCCTTGATATTTATGAAAATTTTGCATATCGGAGTATATTTTTTACCAAAATCGTGTCAATATATTACCGATAAATAATGTAATGAAATATCCCTTACTCGATAACATATCGGTAGTATGTTCAGATCCATTACAAGAAAATCGTTTTATATTACTTAATATATTCGAATTCAGTAAATATTCTTAAATCCATCTAATAAAACCAAAAAAAGAAACAAGAAGCCCTAAATTTCCCCCTCACATCGCAACCACATATTTCATTAATTGAAATTTAATACAATTACCAAGGCGAATGTGTGGAAAGCCAAGTGAAAGTCAGCACCAAAAAACACACATAAATTCAAAACATCCACACACTCGCCTGCTCCTGGCTCTCTGTCGGGTGAGAGATTCTTTGCCAAGTAAGTGACTCAATAAATAAATTTACTTGCCAACTTTTTGCGTTGCTGGTGCTCTGCTCTGCTCTGCCTTGCTGGTGTTTTGGCCTTGGGGGACTGATTGTTGCTTTCTCAAGGTAGATTTGTGTCCCAGGCCCAGGGCCGGGACCCAGGCAAGTACTTTGCCAAAAGATCTGAGGATACTTGGAGCTGTAATAAACAACACTTGATCGGGACAGGAAACAGGGGCACAAAGTTAAGTGCGCTTTCTGGAATATATTTCAAGAATTTAACTAAATAAATGAGAATAAACGGAGACCATTCATTCTGGGAGCACACCAAAGTCTTCATAATGGAATATGTCAAAGAATTTTCGGGTGAAATGTTTTCTGTTTATTTGAGCCTGTATAATATAGGAATATATGTTTCGGAAGTATAGGAAATATATTTTAATTTAAAGGTCAGGATATATATATTTCAGACATTTGAAATTTGGTGAAATTAGACAATAATATATTAAAAATATTTTAAGTCATGATTCTTTATTTCTCTTAATATTTACTTAAATGTTTAATTAGTTTCTCCTTCTCAGTATTTTATGAAATATTTCATTATTTCCTTTTTCTAAGAGTATGCATATTTCCTCAATGAAACCCCAAGCTAAATAATTATCTAACTCACCTTATTTTCACTTCCCTTCCACGAATCCCCTTTTAAGCTCTGAATTATAGGACGCTCTGCGTTATGATCTAATCTAAGTGAGGGTCGTAAAACAGAATTCCCAAGAATGCGAACTTGAATTTGCACAGCATTAGCACGGGAGGTAACCGAAAAATAGGGAAAGCAGGGCAAAAAAACCCAGAGCTGAGAGCATTTATTAAGTAAGTGAGCTATTCAAAATCAAAGCAGCGGAAAAATCCAGCATGTCGAGGAGGGGCGAATGTGTTGCCTGATGATTGTCAGGCAAATGTCAAGCTCAAGCTTCAGGGGATGCGATGCTCAGCTAGTCTCACGTCTCGTTTGGGTCCTCCTCGCCACTCCTGCTTTCCATCCTGATTTTCCCCGGATTTTACCCTGCTTTTCTCGCCACCTGCACCTGCTGCCCTTGCACCAGCACGACTGCAACAATGTGCAGACATTTATGGCACCAGATGCCGTCGGCAGGTGAGCAGGTGAAATGCCTCGCTCTGCCTTGCCATCCTTGAGTGGCATCGCAATGGCAGCTGGCCCGCCATTCTAATGCCGCCGCCATTTCCATGACATTTCCGTGGTGCGTTTGCCGGAGCACTGAAAGCGCATTAGCTTTGTCATTTATCGCTGCATACTTTCCGGCATCTTTGTTGCCAATTCCAACAGGGCCGCGAGAATGTTGGCTTAAAGCGTTCCTTTCACTCCGAACTGAACACACACCATCACTTGCTAGCAGCTTGAACTTAAAGTCAACTTTGGTTTGCCTTCAGCGTTTGGGTTTTGTGAAATTGTAGTCAAGAGGTGGGAAGATTAAAATTTTTAAGTCAGTGTTGTAGACTGGTTTTTGTTAAAGGGGTTTCTTAGGAGAAAGCGGACTGATTAGGTGTTTTTTACATCATTTTTATTATGGTAAAGTAAGTTATTTAGTAATTATTTTTACTTTCAGGAATAAAGAACAAAACTTAAAAAAAATATTTTTCAGAGGCTGTATAACATAACAAATGAAATTTGTTTATTTGTGAAATTTTTGAGTTCCTCAAAATAATATGAAAAAGAGAGAAACTTAAACATTATTTTTTATTTAAATAGTTCAAAAGTTTTGTTTATTTCTGAAATTTACGACTTCCTCTTTTTAAATTGTTTAACACCAAAAATATAATAAATTTGTTTCCTTCTTTTTCTTAAATGGTACAAAATATTTTTCTTAAGTTTTAACATGATTTTATTTAAATGGTTACTCTTGATAGATTTTATACTAAATAACAATTTGTAAACTTTTTAAATGAAGTTATATAATACTACAAACAGTGTGGATTTCTTAGTTGCTGAATACCAGCAACTAAATCCAATTAATTAAATTGTGATAGGAATTTTAAGGAAATTTGAAGTCCTGGAATCGAAGGTATTCCACTTAAATCTTTAGTTATATGCCAAAAATATAATAAAACTTCAATAGTTTTCTACCCCTTAAACCCTGCCTTTAAATTACACAAGCTATACTATAGATAAATATATATACATAAATTTATATATCACCAATATGCATTTGAGGTCGGTCTCCTTTGTGCCGTTGCTGCCGATGATGTGTTCTGACATATTTCGCTTATCAAAGTGCCACTGACAGATGGGAGGGGCGACCGAGCAGAATGTTTGGTTTTGGTTCCGGCCAAAATGTCAAGGTTCAGCATGCTTCGTTAGCTGCATTTTCATAATGTATATAGAGCCAGGCGCCCTCAGAGGAGAGAAAGCCTTAATTAAAGGCTTGAATTTCCAATTTTCAGGCATTGAAAATTAATTTTCTATAGACAGAAGAGGCAGTTCACCTCACCTTCCTCACTCGCCCTTAACTTTGTTCTTTTTGTGCATAAAAAGTGTGAACAATTTTATTGTGTGGAAAATTTGCTTGCTCACCTGTAGTATGTGTGTGTGTGTTTGGGAACATACTCTTGCATAATTTAAAAATGCCCGCATCACTCATACGCAGCGTTGCACGCTCCTCGTTGCCGTGATACTTCGTGCCAGGCGGCCAAGGTAACAACAATGGAAAGGTCACATTTTCACCGTAGTCGGAGTTTGTCTTCTTTTTTGTTTGCTTTTTGGTTTTTCTCTCTCTTCCATTTTGTAGTTTAGCCATTGTTTGTTTTAAACTCTTTTTCATATTCTAGCTTAGCTTTATGGATACGTGCGGGAATTTATGGAAATGTGTCAAATTTTAGTTGAATGTTATGATTTGGCTTTTCCAATACCGGTGGAATTTATAAAGCGAATAATTGGCTAGAAAAAAGTGGAATATCCATCGTCAATTATGGATATTAGATTTATAAACTTTTTTAGTCCAGTTTATGGTGTTTTTTTTAGCTTTGTTTATTGATACAAAAATTCCAGAAAAAATTTAGTCATAAGAGAATTATCACCAAAAAATCTCCTTTACAATTTTCACTTTTTTAAACCAATTTTAAGCTCAATTTATGAACTAGAATTTAAAGCCAGTGTGAGTACGGTCAGCTAATCCCCTTGAATGTTCTTAAGCCCTCTTTTTTGGGACAAAGCCAAATCCTTTTCAATTGCCAGCGAATCCCCGTATAGTGTCTGACAATTAAAAGCGCCAAAAAAAAAAGGCAAAACAAGGCGGGTCACAGCAGGAACCCCACTTGAATGCAGCTAACCATGAAAGCGCGTTAAAAAAGCATTGCATGCACATGGACGTTTTGTTGCCCCAATCCCAGTCCCAGTCTCAGTCCCAGAAACGAATCCGAGTCCAAAAGCCCCACTTGGCCATCAAATATGCAAACGCCGCACAGAAGGCAGTAGGGAGCACAGAGTAGGAAGTATGAAGCACGACTCCGAATGGAGCTCAACAATTTTGCCTGCGGACAAGGTCCAGCTAACAAAAAATATCAAGAAAAAATATAAATCTTAAATGCCTTGACATGTGTTCACCGAAAAAGCTGAAACTTATAAAAAAATCAAGATGTGAAAGTAAACTCAAACTACAAATACTCTTGCAGCTTAAGTAAAAGCCGAGAGCTTGGCCAGGAAAACTTTGTTTAAAGTTTTAAAGATATAATTGATATTGAAAAGCTGATTAAAGGAGATATTTAATACTTATATTTTAAGCTAAAATTTCGCATATTTTGTATAGGTTTATAAACATTGAAGATAATTTCTATACGGCTCCTAAAGAGGTTAATGGAGGGGTCTTTTCAGACGATTATTGACAAAGTTTTTATGAAAAACTGTTGACGTTTTTATGCTGTTTTTAAATTATTGGTTAATGTTAATTAATTTAATCCAATTTCTGTTTATTTTTTATACAAAAGCAATGTTAAATTTTTAAAATATATGTAAAATATAAGAAAAATGGCTTTATATTTACTCAAAGCCAATGAAGAAAATTCTGTAATTCAAAAAATTCCATTTTTGACGCTAATTTCATTAAATATTGATAAAAATAAAAATGTTTGACACAAATTGTGGCTCTTTTTAAATAAATAAAAGACAAAGGTTTCGTTTTAAACCAAAAATAAAAAACCTAAAATCGATTTTTTATATTTGCCAATAATTTTTTCGACAACTTTCATAGAGAGAAAACGAAAAAAAACACCTCAATGTTGCAAATTGCAAACCAGAATTCAACACTCCCCGAAGAGCAACGATACAACGATATAAAATAATAAATCCTGGTAAAAACAACAACCCTTAGCACTCCACTCCATTCACTCCATACAACTCAATGCAAAAATAGTGAAAAAATCCTCAACTCAACGGGTGGGTGAGTGGTCCTTGGGATTGGCTGGATTGGCAGGACCAGCTAGGTTGGGGTTTTCGTATTTCGTCCTTTGTGTTTCGGTGTGTTGCTTAGCAGCAAATTACTTGGCATGTCAATTGACGTTGATGACAAATTTTCACAGCCAAAATAGTTTTTCTTTTGCCCCCACTCGCAGCAGGTAGTATTTTGTTTAATAAACCATTTGGCTAAGACGGCGACTTGGATTGCAGAGGGTGTGTGCAGAGGGTGTGTTCTGAGTGTGTAGTAATATTTATGGGTTTATTTTTGCGGGCATGTGTATAATATGTAGATTTCGAAGGCAACAAAACCCAAAGCGGTAAATCAAAATACATGCATTGCGTATGAGTGTTGAAACGGAAGCCAGGAGGAGGTGGAGTTTTCTTGTGATTTATAAGCAATTTCTCATGTTGCACGAAAATACTTGAGTTGCAAGCTATATTGGGAGAGTTAGTGATGAGTTCGAAGATGAATAAAAGAAATATGATTTTTTTAAATATTTAATTTAAATATTTTATTTCAAAATGAATACAATAAGTCAGCTCTTTCTTATGGAAATATTGAAACGACTCTTTCTGATGTATATTTTACTTAATAACAAATGTAATACGGCAAAACTCCCTGATATATTTTGATATTTTTGTTAAATATAATTAAAAAAAAAAATTCTTTCTAATATTTAATATTATAACTAACATAATTAATATAAGCTAATATATTAACATTTGTATACATATTTTATTATTAAAATCTTTAATTGCATGCAAATTAACTTAGCTTAATTTCCCGATGAAAATTCAAAGAAAACTTCAAATTTTATTTAAATATAAATGAAACCACAATTTTAAATATTAAATATTAATTTCGTACACAGTTTTAATATATTTAAAGTAAACCTATATCAGTTTCATAAATTTTCCACAACCTCGTCTCAAATAAATGCTTATTAAATACAAATTTCGCCTTCATTTTCGCATAACTTTAAGGTGAAACCCTCTACAAATTCCTTGTAGCAGATGGCATGCTCATCTCTATCGTTGGCTTTGCTTGAATAGGCAAATTTCTAGACTTTCCCAGACACACACAGCCCAGCACGGCGGTGGGGGCAAAAATGCTTAGATATTTTTTATGCGCAAAATAAATTGAACTTGAGGCGAAGTAGATGGATGGATGGATGGACGGATGGGGGGACGGGACGGATTTTTGGGGCCCAGGGATCAGGACTTGGGCAAAGGCAAATCATTTGGAGTAGACGAAAAGCGACGAAGCGCATAAATTGTTGGCACAAACAAACATACACTCACACACACACAGAAATACACTACCTTCCATACATATAAGGCGAATGAAGTTTGAAGGAGGCGGCGACGTCCAAAGTGCTTGAGTTGTGTTGCTGCTTTGAGGGATTATACCTGCTGGAAAAACGAGGGGGAAATCCTTAAGCCAAACCCAAACCCAAACCCGCATCCCAAGCCTAGACAGGACGACGCTGAAAGCTCATCTCTAGAGGATTCTGCCTTAAAATTATGATTTATACCTATATTATATATATATTCTAATTTTTTCAGCCATTTTTTCGTGTAGTTACTGTTACTGTGCGTCTCGGATTTAAGTTGCAAAATTCGTGCTGTCTTTGGCCTGCCCCCAAGGCAGTATTTTTTGCGTTTAATCGCCGTCGATGCTAAGATATACGAGTCCCGTTTGTGCTCTTGATATAGCCATAATGTGACGCAAAGTGGATCCAAAAGTGGTGTTTCCTGTTTCCCCCAGTCCCAAGGCTAAAGCTGTCAAGCGAAAAGGTTCGATCCATATAGAGGCCACATTTATATCGTGTTTCTGTTTTTCGGGCAAATCGATAAAAGTACACCTTCAAATTATATTGCAGCTCTTCCTGAGAAAATAAGAGTGTGTAATGTGTAATCAATTTTTTTGTCAACTATATGTAGATACTTTTTTGGATAACTATTTCCCGCTTTCGGGACTTCTTTTTGTTGTGTGAAAGTTTTAACTTTTTGTCACGGGCCAAATGTGGCCAAGATGATGATGATGACGATGATGGTGATTGCGATGATGTTAAGAGGATGTCAATGGCTTTGGCCTTGCTCAGAGTATTTGCCAAGCATTTCTGGAAATTACTTTTGGTATAAAAATCGATGTTAGATACCGGTAATGATAGCAAAAAAGAAAGGTAAAACAAATACACCGAAAAAAGGATACAAAAATTTAATTAAATTTTAAAATGTAATTGCATACTTTTATAATATTTCTTTATCATAAAGAAATTGTGTTTAAAATTCTAATTAAATTAAGAAAATAAAACTAACTTAATTAAAATAAAGTATACATTAAATCTTAAGCCGTATTAAAATTTATAGCATACTCTTGGGAAGCAAAATAATTGCTTTAAAATATTTTTTCGACTTTAATAACTTTTCTCAAAGTGCAAAAGGGGTTAACTGATATGGAAAGCTGAGCACCCGATGTGGGTCAATCAGCTAGTGTGCTTTAAGCCAAGTTATGGCCAAAAGAGGTGGCTAGCATGCCTGGCTCCATTATTGAGGACTAAAGCTCGGATAATGGAATAGAAAATTTGCCATAGATTGCGTCAGTTTCCAGACACCTGTTTCAGGCTTTTGTGGAAAATGATTACCTAAGGCGACTGCTCTCACTTTGCCATCTAAATCGATTTTCTCAATTATTGGGGAGCTTCGGGTGGGTGAAGTCCTTGCATCCTAATGCAAGTTTAATAATGCCAACTGCAATATTCCGTAATCTCTTTGGCCAAGAGGCGAACTTTAAGGCCAAACAATGCTCTGCTGTGTGTGGCAGCACTTTCATTTTGTTTGTAATGTGTCCAATAATAGTGGCATTACGCTCATTTAACATGCACGCACACTCACAGCAGATGGCTAACACACATGGTCGCTGGTTGTGCGTGGGCAAAGGCACATAAAAATGTCCTTAACCCACTAACACTAGCGGGGGTAATATTAGCATAATGTGCGTGTGCCATTCTGGATTCCCTGTCACACAAACAGACACACGCTCACACACCCGAAACCGCTTTCGTCCTGCAGTTTGGCCAACAAATACGCACGCATCCTTGTCGCCATAAACAGACATCGAGTCACATCGACCGTTAAGTTCTTTGTGTACTCTTTAGATGGAGAGTCCATTATAGTAGGAATTGAGAATATTCTAGAGTAAAAGTTTGTTAAATAATGATAAAAATATCTATGGATTTTATATATATTTTTAAAGGTTTATAAAAATATTAATATTCAGACTGAAAGCTTGTTAAATTATGAATAATATCTTTATGGGTTTTAAATTTATTTTTAGAAGTTTTTAAAGTGGATAATATATGTTCTAAATTTTGTTTTAAAAACAGCATTGAGAAAACCAGAGATTTTTTTAGACTTTTATTCAAAAAAGAAAACAAAAACTGACTTATTTAAAGCTCTTATCCAAAAAAAAGTGACTTATGAAGAACGTAAAAGATTTTTTTACAACATTAAGTTCACTTAAATAATTTAAAGAAATAATTTTCTAAGGGTATTCATATACAACTATCTTATACCTTTAATTTCCATCTCCTCGATGATATATTCCTCAAGCATATTATTTCCATTATAACATAAAAAGCTGACTCTCTTTGCACTGGAGTATGGTTTTATTAGTACCCAAATTCTGGGACTTCTTGCTCTCTACCATTTCAGAGCTTCACATGCATTTCTAGGATTCTCGGTGTGTGTCCTGCCTGGTGATCTGGCGGAAAATTGCGAAACGAGTTTGGTGCATCCGTTTCCGTTCGGCATTTGTTCCATTTCGCTGCCCACTTGCCTGGCTGCCTGTTAGTTTGTCCTTGCTCTATCAATGTTATTGTCAAATTCGCTGTTGTCCTGGCCATTGCCATTGTGTGTGGGTTATGTGTGTAGAAGGATGTAGGATTCCGGCCTGTTCGGCCAAAGATTAAACACATAATGGGCGCGTGCTCTGGCGATTCTATGGCCGCGTTTTTAATAACATTTTATGCCGCTCCTCGGGTTCTGGATTCACAGGCCGAGTCGAGGCTATGTTCGGCAATAAATGAGCCGTTAAATGCTTTAAGTTGGCCGGGGTTACACCGTACATGTGTGTGTA
The DNA here is from genome assembly GCA_008042585.1 of Drosophila punjabiensis. Lineage (NCBI taxonomy): Eukaryota > Metazoa > Arthropoda > Insecta > Diptera > Drosophilidae > Drosophila > Drosophila punjabiensis. The sequence continues at coordinate 21,487 of VNJR01007458.1, forward strand.
TGTGTGGTAGCCATTTTATTGCCGCTTTATTGTGGGCCAGTGGCGGGGCCTTTTGGCCAAGTTAAGCGTCATAAACGGGTTAATGACTTGGAAGTTGCTTTTAATACACGCACAAGAAAAAAAA